>PVIH01006241.1:0-113483 GCA_004025045.1 Sigmodon hispidus | reverse complement strand
AGAAGGAAAAATAAGGAGGAGGAGGGAGGGGGAAGAAAGGAAGGGATGGAGGGAGGGAGGGAGGGAGGGAGGGAGGGAGGGAGGGAGGGAGGGAAGGAATAAGATGGTGATTATCAATGGGTCAATGTGGAGAATAACGGAATGTTGAGTGTTTGATCCTAAATAGGACATTATAATCACACACACACACACACACACACACAAACACAAACACACACACATGTGCACACAGGCTCAGGTAACATCTAGAAAGGGGGCATGAAGAATATACTAGCTGGAGGATGAGGAGGAGAGCTGTGAAACCTCGCCTTCTGGACATGTTATGGCCGTTTGCGTTCAGGAACTCACTGCAGCTGTGGTTAACAGCTCAAGGCTGCACAGAGGAGTCCACTCATCATTTCATCAAGTGTGAGGGAGGTCTCAGGAGGCTCCAGCCCTCGCTGAGGGACTATGGGAAGTTGATGGCCGCTGACAGAGAGGGAGTCATTGTCTTTAGTGGTGTACCCCTCCTCAGTTTCCCATATCTCAGGAATAACTAGCTTCCAGCTCATGTTAGCTCATGCTAACAACCTTAATGACACTCAGTGTCTCAAGGGGGAAGATAAGAAAGGGGGCTGGGCCCTCTTGAGAAGAAGAATCACTTTAACAGGACTAAGAAAAGATGAGAGAGGGTAATGAGGGACTAAAAATGCCCATAATTTTAGTATATATGTCTATTAAATTGTTGAAGGTTAAACAAATACAGAAATATATTTATCATCTTGGCAAAGCAATCTAAGAAAATAATTGAAAATATAGATGCATGTATTGTTAGTACAAAAATATTCTTTGAATTTTTTAAGTAAAATACATGTATTCCACTTGCTTAATTAAAGCAGCAGTTAAATATTGCCCATTCAGTGTAGCAAAAACATCACAGAGGGGCTGGAGAGATGGTTCAATGGTTAAGAGCACTGACTGCTCTTCCAGAGGACCAGGGTTCAATTCCCAGCACTCACATGGCAGCTCACAACTGTCTGTAGTTCCAGTTCCCAGTTCCAGGCAAACACCAAGATAAAGATAAATAAATAAATAAGTTTTTTTTAAAAAAAAAAAGGCATCACAGAAAAAAATGGTGATTATGCAAAAAGATAAATATGTTGATTCATTTATGATAACCATTCCACAATGTGTGCATATATCAAAACATCAAGTTGCATGCATTCATTAAATACACTTTTATTTGTCAATTAGCCCTCAATGACACCAGAAGACTATTAACTAAGTGACAGGGTGACAAATGTGAGGATCAGTGACTCTCAAATGTTTAGTGATGACATCCTGAGCATCAGTGTGAGACCTCTTATTACTTCTCTTAGTTTTACTATTGACTCTGAGAGCCTTTTTATCTCTGTGTGCATGTTCTTGTGTGTAAGCACTGGTGCGTGTGTGCTGCAGTGAGCATGTGGAGAACAGAAGACAACCTCGGGTATTAGTCCTTGACTTCTTCTCTGCTTGAGACAGGGCTTCTGGATGTTGTCCCCTGCATATATCAGGCCAACTGGCCCATGAGACAACAGGATTCCCCTGTGTCTACCTCTCATCTCCCCATACAGTACTGGAATTACAGGTGCACATGAGTCCTGGAGATACAAACTCAAGTCTGAACACTTGCCTAGAAAGCATTTTATCCAACAAGTTTCTCCTCAGCCCAGCTCAGAAAAATATAAACCAGTTTCCTATACACACAGCCTTGATTTTTATTTATATATACTTTTGAAAATTGTCTACATGCAAACACACATATATGTGGAGAGCTGCGTGTAGTTGCACCTTAAAGATGGCGCTGGCTTCTGCCCTCCACCTTCCACATGGTGAGTGCTCTCAGTGACAAACATTCCCATATATGGCTAGGCTGAGGATCTGGCTTGCTTCCCTGTACCTGGACCTATAGGCAGTGCCCATGTGGCATACTGGGGTTTGCTGCCCAGAGGCTATTTAGGCTACAGGCAGGTTTTCCCCAGGAGGAGAGAGAGAAGATGTAGCAAGTCAGTCAGTCCCCATATGGGCCACCATTTGTCGTGCCCGCCTTGTCCCGCAAGGAAGACGTGACAACAGGCTCTTCTTTCAGCAGTTTTATTCAGGAACCTTGAATTCTGACTTCTGACTTACTTACAAGGGGAATGACTGACTTGCTACATCTTCTCTCTCTCCTCCTGGGGAAAACCTGCCTGCAGCCTAAATAGCCTCTGGGCAGCAAACCCCAGTATGCCACGTGGGCACTGCCTATAGGTCCAGGTACGTGGAATCTAGCCAGATCCTCAGCCTAGCCATATATGGGAATGTTTGTCACTGAGAGCACTCACCATGTGGAAGGTGGAGGGCAGAAGCCAGCATCATCTTTAAGGCGCGGCTACACACAGCTCTCCACATATATATATGCATTTGAATGCACACATACATGCACATAAGCAAGCATACACACAGTTATCCACACAAAACCATACCTATTCTAGGAACAGTCGGGATCTCTAGCAAAATCATAATACCAGACTCTATATGATAAATGGGCTGAGTTGAACACATAAAATACAACCAGAGTTTTTTAAACCCTTAAGAAAAATATAGACCTAATAGCATAAAATAAATCTCCATAAAAAATATCCTGTAACTTCAAATCTGAAGCCTAATGATAAATTCTTGATGTTGCAGCTGTGATTTCCAAAGGATGATACTTCTGCACATGCAAAACCCTTGAGAAATTCACAGACATATTCTGATCAATCTACACTTTTTGTTAGCCCAGATGAGTTATTTTTTGCTTTTTATGTTTTGTTTTTGTTTGCTTGTTGATCAATTTTTTCAAGGGGGCAAATAAAAAGATTACTTCAGTAGGAACGTGTGCGAGGGACAGAAATCCCTACGGATGACAGCCAGTACAAGGAATGTGAGTAAAAGGAAGAAAACAGTATTGACCAAAACCATGAGGAGACAGCACTAGCTAATGCAGGATGCATGAGCACCGAGACACAGCCTGCACCATGCTCGTCTGAGAAGTTCTCAGTCAGCTCCAGGTACAGGACAGCTTTCTTTCTACTGCCTCCTGCTTTGCCACCAGCATCAGATGCCAGGGAGAACTCCAGAGAACACGTGACTGAGTCCAGTTATGAAATAATCCCTACAGAGGCTCATGGGGGACAGCTCTTAGCCAGGTTGAGTGGCAGGTTCTGTCACCACGCCATGCTGTCTCAAAGCCCAGAGCTGTCCTCATCATTACTGGAGAAGACAACTTTCTCCAAAGTCATGCTTGCTTAGAGAACCTAGCATTTCTGTGACCCTCCTTTCTTGGAGTAAAGTGGGGGTGTTGTCTAACACCAGAGGGTGGCTGGAGTAGAAGCATGCAAACACCAAGGACAATTGCTTGTGTGTGTGTGTGTGTGTGTGTGTGTGTGTGTGTGTGTGTGTGTGTGTGCCAGAGTAATGCACAGAATATGTTGGGGTGGGAAGCATACTGAAAGGGAAAGAAATAGACCAGAATCTAAACATTGTTTGCTACTAATCAACTTCAAGTATCATTACTTAGGTATCATTCACCATTCCTTAGGGACACTTTCACTGACCTGAAATCTTCCAAGGAGGCTAGCCTAGATGGCCAGAAAGCTACAAGAATCTATCTGTCTCTTTCTTTTCAGTGTTCTGATTACAAGCACACATCACTATGCCTGGCATTTTACATAAGTCTTCAGGAACATATGGCAAACATGTTACCAACTGAGCCCAGGCAGCATCTGTGTTCTCCAATCTCTGAATACTGATTTATAGGTTCATATTCAAACTGCCTGTATTGAATCCTGACCACCTTTGCAGTAATATTACATCACTCAGTAGGTCCTGTTAGAGGTGAGTGGTTCTAAGAGTGAGGCTCATGAAAGGGATTAGTAACTTCCAAAACACATTAATTTCTTTTGCTTACTCCACCAAATGAAGACTATCTCTGAAGTATGAGGCAAGCTCTCAGTGCATACCAAAGTGACTGATGCTATGAACCTAAATGTGGTCACCTGAACTACAAGAAACAAGTATGTGTCACTTCTAAGCAAAGCAGATGATGTTTCATCATCACAGCCCTAAAGGCTAAGACACAGAACCTCTTTCTGTTCCTGTGGCTAACAGAGCCCTTAGGAAAGGCAAAAACTTCTCCACCTATGAACATCCATGTGATCCACACGTGGACATTAAAAAGGAAGCAGAAATTCCCCAGGGGCCTCTGGAAAGGTGAATCTAAATTTCTGCAGAGGACTTGGCATTCAGAAAGAGGCAGAAGAGGTCAGTGCCTCTTATCCTTTGTGAAATTATTGGGTAAGGACATTGTGTGTAGAAGTTGAAAAAAATTTTCTAGGAGGCTGGCCTGGAGCCTTCATGTTGTGGAACCACTGAATCATCACCAGAAAAGCATTTTCCTTTACAGAGTCAGGAAATGTGTGATGGGGGAGGTGTGAAGTAGTGGGGGAAGTGTGAAGCCCTCTGGAGCCTGGCAAGGGACTATCTGTTACAGCACAGAATGTTCCCACTTACACCAGTAGAGTTGGGCTTCTTTTAAATCTTTACTTTTGGGGGACCCACCACCCAGTTCCCAAATAAATACACAGAGGCTTATTCTTTCTTATGAATGCCTGGCCTTAGCTTGGCTTATTTCTTGCCAGGTTTTTCTTAACAAATTATTCTTACCTTTTGCCTCTGGGCTTTTATCTTTATCTAGGTGCTTCTTTTCTTTACTTCTTACTCTGTGGTTTGCTTGTGTAGCTGGGTGGCTGGCCGCTGGTGTCATTTTTTTCTTCTTCTTCTTTTTTCATTCTTTGATCTTCTCTTCCCAGATTTCTCCTCCTATTTATTCTCTTTGCCTGCCAGCCCCTCTTGTTTCTCTCTCCTGCCCAGCTATTGGCTGTTCAGCTCTTTATTAGACCAATTAGGCATTTTAGACAGGCAAAGTACCACAGCTACACAGAGTTAAACAAATGTAACATAAAAGAATACAACACATCTTTACATCATTAAACAAATGTTCCATAAACAATGTAACACATCTTCAACTAATATCCCACAACACACCAGCACCCAGATTTCTTCTGTGTTACCCTGCTTCTTGGCAAAGCAGTGTGAGAGTTGTATTGGATCATGTATAAATTCTAAGAAAGTGACTTTGCAATAATGGTCATTCTGCCTCCCTCTGGAGAAATCTGGAAGTCTGGGATAGAGAGGTGATGGTCATGATCCGAATGCTTCCCCTGGCATGACACAGATGCACAACGATGACTGACTGCTCTGTGCCCAGGTCACTTGTCAGGGCTGTTTGCAATAAGGGACTTTGAAGGATGTGGTATCATTCCCTCTTGCCACCCCAACACCCCCAAACAATGAAGACCCCTACAGCCACCAACAGTTATAGTAGCAAAGACTTCTTCAGTCTCTGCAATTCTCCATGCAGCACAACTTGTCTGCACACTTCTCTGTGGAAAACCTTTACAACCCCCATTTTTCTACATGGAAAGCATCAGGATCCAACAGACTCATGATGCTCAGGCTGCTTGCTGCACATGACAAAGTCCTTTGCTTCCAGCCAAGAGCCTCCTCTGTTATGCCAGCTATAAAACATGTTTTCAGGACCAAGGAGAAGATAGATAGTTCAGTTGGTAAAATGCTTGTCTTACATGCACAAGGGCATGAGTTGAACCCCCAAGAACCATGAGGAAAAAAGAAAAAAAAAAGGCCAGGTATGGTGGTACGTGTGTTTCTGCACTAGATGCATAACAAAAATCAGTTCTTCCCCCAAGCTCGCTGGTGAACCAGTGTAGCCTACTTGGCATATTCTAGGCCAGTGAGATTGTCAATCTCAAAAATAGGGTGGAGACTGTAAAAAACAATAGAGGTATTTTCTGACCTGGACATGCACATACACAGGAGTACACCTGTCTACACATTCACATACATAAATGTGAAATGTTCACAAACAAGATAAAATCTCAGATTTTAACAGACTTAATAGGATCTGGAGGAAAACACCCCCTGTTTTTGTTCCCACCATCCCTCCCTTGAAAACTGTCATTGGGTTCCCCAGAAGTCATGATCAGGCCACCGAAGAGCACCACCCTCACTAGGTATTGAGTCTGAATTTCCTGACTATGTAACTCTGTGACTGTTGAACCTCTTAACTCCAACACCCTCGTTTTGAAAATATAAAGGCAACACCTTTCACAGTGTAATCAGGAGTTGCTACATTTTAGCAGCATAAATATGATATCCAATATGCCATAAGCCACCAGTCTACATTGATTCTCCATACAAACAGCCATGGTCTCTTCCCTAACTGATTGTGCCCATAGCCTCTTAATAGCTTCCTTGATTGCCATCGGCCTTTGTGTTGATTCACTTCTCACAGTGCAGCCAAAACATCTCTTCAGAAATCAGAGAACAAAAGGACAAGATCACAGGACATGTGGGTTCTGCTTTGTTTTCTTTTCTCAATGCACATATCTCCCTGCTTCTCATTGTCCTCCTTGGGCAAGTCAAGAAGGCGTTCTGGCTGTTGTTCCTTCCCTGGAGAATGCTGCTATCTGTGGATGTTTGCAGCTCACACTGCCATACATCCTTCAGCTCTATGCTTAAATGTTTCCTTAGACAGTCTTGGTCACTCTGCCAAGATTCTTCCAATGACTATTTCTTATCCCATTTATCATGGGTTTATCTTAGGCTATTACTTTTTGTTTGCTATGAAGGCTTTCTTTTTGATTTTCTCCTTTTATTAAGATATACATTATATATTTTAAATTTCTTACTTATGTGTGTATGTTTATATTTATGTACTTACTTTGTGTGTTTATCAAAGTGTGTGTGTGTGGATGTGAGTGTGTCCCAGCATGCAGAGGGGGTCAAAGGACAAGCTACAGGAGCCACCTCTGTCCTT
Source organism: Sigmodon hispidus (assembly GCA_004025045.1). Lineage (NCBI taxonomy): Eukaryota > Metazoa > Chordata > Mammalia > Rodentia > Cricetidae > Sigmodon > Sigmodon hispidus. Next base: position 106,543 of record PVIH01006241.1, on the reverse strand, counting down.
CCTCCCTGTGGGTCCCAGAACTTGACCTTAATTTGTCCGGCTTGGCCACTAGTGCCTTCATCCACTGAGCCCCTTGACAGCCCCGTGTGTTCTATTTTTAACTGCTTTAACTTTTGCATTAAAGAGAGTGCCAATGATGTTGCTGTGTTGTTGGACAAATCAATAAACGAGAATTCTATTGACAGTAGGTATTAAAGAAACAAGGATATAGAGCCATTATATATCCAACTGAATGAAACAATTTCCAGGCTTTCCCAAACACATGTTTATTTTTTGGAAGCTAGTGGCTTGTGAGCAACATAGTATCTTAACCTTTTTTCGATGTTCAAACTAAAAGCAGTGCGGTGGCATTCTTTTGCCTTTAAGGATAACCTCCATGAACTTGACAGAGAAGTCTCTGGAGATGAGGTGGATGTTAATCACAGCCCCTTTACTTGGACTTCCATCAGGGCTTGCATCCTTGATGGAAGTTGAAAACAGCATAGGAGTTTAAAAGGACCACAGCTCTAAGAAGCCCACAGAGTACAGAAAAATAAAAAAAATAGTGTGCTGATAACTTTTGGACTAATGTGTTTTTGAGATGTGCTCATAGATGTTGATGGTTCAAAATGACATTTCTGATATATAGTAATATAGTCCACAGAAAATGATTCATTTTGGCACAATCATAAAAAATGCACTTTATCATTGAAAATAGATTTTTTTTTATAGTGGAAGAGGGGCATTTTAAAAAATCATGATGCCCTAAAAGGAACATATTTTAGGCTCAATTTCTACTAAGTATGAAGTGTAGATAATGTCACTAATATCCAGGAGGAATGCTACTCAGGTGTTTGTAATATTTCTGCACTATGGAACCTGTGGTATTGATGTATAATATAATGGGACCACAGTGATTAAGACTATCTGGTGGTTTATATGCAGTCTAAAAGATTTACAGTATTTTACCACACTTATCACATTTTTGGTGAATGACATGAGTTTATTAACATAAATGAATAAATTTGATTAATTTATTGATTATAAAAATACTTTTCTATGAAAATAGTATTAGGAAAATAACTGAATTTTCATTCATGGGGTGGGAGCAGTCTCATTACATATCCCAGACTGGCTTCAAAATTGACATCTTCCTGCCTTAGCACTTTGAATGTTGGGATTATAGACATGGGTTATTATGCCTGGCTTTGGACAAAATACTTAAGTTTATCAGATAGGAATGAGTCAGAGCACAAAGAAAAACCCATAGGTCAATGCATGGCTTTATTTTTATTTATTTACTTATTTAGTGTGAGGCCTGAAGATCAACTCGGAACTGCATGCTCCTTCCTGTTTCTCTGGGTTGCCGTTCCTCATGTGTGGCTTCACCCTCGTGAGCACCTCACAGTAGTTAAATGACTGCTGTGGCTCTAGACATCGTATCTATATTCCAAACAAGAGGAAAAAACAAAGAGGACCTAAGAGTTAAGTTCTTGAAGTGTGTGTCCTGGGAAGTCTACCTACATCTCTCACTGGTCTGAATTTATCATATTATAAAGGGTGATGAGAAACAGACTTCTTACACAGTGTGGGGGTTTCTTTCCCTCACCAGAATCATGGCCTGCCTTAGAAAGGACAGTTGAAGAGTGATTGGGTAGGACATTGAAGAACAGACATACAATACTTACAAGCATGAGAAAGAAAAAAAAATTTTTTCACATGGTCTCACATATGATGATGACCCCATTTGTTACCAAGTGCTCGGAAAATTTAACACCAAAGTTTAGGCCTTTGACTTACTAGATGGGAATGGGACAATACAATGTTCAAGTGTCAATGCTACCATTTTAGTCATTGGGTGATAAATGTCTAAGAGTAAAGATTTGATGACTTACAATGCACTGTTAAACTCTTAGACACTAAGTCACCTAATGATTCTTAAAAAAATCAAATGGTAAAGATCAGAAGACTCAGTTTTGAAAGAGGACCATTATTCTGACCATCAGTAATGGGATGATGCTAGTGATGATGTGATGATGGTGATTGTAGTGATGGATGGTGGTGGTGATGATGGTGACTGTAGTGATGGATGATGGTGGTTGTGGAGATGTGATGATAGTGGGGGAGTGGTAGTGGTGGCAGAGGGGGAGGAGGAGATGTGATGATGGTGATTGTAGTGGTTGATGATGGAGGCAAAACACTCATATCCATAAATAAATAATAAACAAATCTTTTGAATGGAAGAAAGTATGGGGGAAGTTAAGCATTCACCAAAAAGTAGCCATCAGAGACTGTCTCTGAATCATAAACAAACCCCTGTGATTGTGTAGTTTCCTGCTTCTGTGTTCTTCAGCTGCTCAGCCCCAGCACTGTACTCTCCTTACTCAACATGGAAGCACCTCCCACCAAATGCCCACACAGAAAGGTTTGCTGTCCACATCACTGCCCATTTTCTTCCCACTTCTTAAAAAAACCATTTCCATGGCTACCACCTCACTTTACCTGTTTACCACTGGCTCTCACCACTGGCTGAAGCCTTTGCTTTTCAGTGAACCACTGAGGGGAGTTGCATTTTCCTTCACACTTCAGCTTGGGCAGGTCAGGGGAGCATCCTGCTGATGTCTAATTAGCTTTTCTTCATCCACCAAGTTGCATCTTGGTGTATAAATGACCTGCCTACTGTGAGTTGTAGTTTCTGTCTATCCAAGTGTCTCATCTTCTCTCCCTGTCTATACCTTCATGGAAGCCAAGAAGGTCCATTTTAGAATTCCCAAGCAAGAATACATCACTCTTAGTCTAAAACCATAGAATTACCCTGATTTTACAGTAAGTAAACTCTGTCCTCTTTACTGTGGCCTGAGACTATATGCACACTAACCTCTGAGTTTGCAGGTCACAGCTCCAGCATCTGGAATAGACTTTTGCCCCCTGTTTCTCTCTCCCAAGTTCTTCAAATCTTGGTGGTACGTATAGCATCTTCTCCGAGGAGTCTTCTCCTGCCCCCACATCTATCCTCCTTCATAGCCCTCATGCCTGCTGCTGTACCTACATAAAATGGCAGGTGCCTGCTAGGCATGCTGGTTGACTCCTATGATTCCAGCACTTTAGAATCTGAAGCAAGAGGATTGTCACCAGTCTGAATTCTGCTGGGGTTACATAGTGATTTTTTAGGCTAGCCCCACCTGCAGAGTGAAACACTGTACCAAACAATGATAATGTCTCTGACACTTAAAAACTGTCACTTTATCCCTGTGGATAAACAAATGACGACATGGCTGTCTGCTTAATTTTGAGCCATTGCCTAGGTCCACTTTATGCATGAACACTCTTGCCCTCTGGACTGGTGTATCATTATCCCACTTTCCTGCAATGCAGAACACACCACATACCTCCTAGAGACCAGAAGGCTGTCCCACTTGCCCCTGCCCCCAGCTCAGGATGAGCCCCACACCACAGTCTGCAGCTTTCCCTGTTAGGACCCTCTTTCCTTCCCTTGTGCTATTCATGTTCATGTTGTTGTTACTAAAACACCCAGGAGACACAACTGAAGGGAAGAGAGGGTATCTGGACTTGGGAACCAGAGAGTTCTCATTCCATCATGATATGGGAGACAATGTTCACATGGTAAGGACAGGAATCCAGACTAGAATCAATCAGGACAGGGTAGCATTCAAAGACTCACCTCCACACTTCTTCCCTCAGCCAGGCCCCACAGCTTCACAGCCTCAAATCTTTCAGCTAGTTACTTGGCATTCAAACCATGAATACCCATGGGAGACATTTTGGATTCCAACCCTAGTAATCCTATCCTGCAGACCAGAAACAGAGGCCCAGAAGTGTAGATGAGACCCCATGCTGGAGAAGGACTCAGCTACAGCTTGACTTCTATTTCCCCCAACCTGAGTCCGAGGGATTCTCCTTTTTACCCTTATTCTTATTCCCATCTCCAGTTGAGACATGTAGCCATTTCTAGAGTTAAGCACATGCTGTGGGACATTATGATTGGGACCCTGGGATCCTTTAATTTGTCAGACATTTGGAAGAAAAATATACTGTTCTAGTTATAGCACACAGATGGCTCCTTCAAAACTCACAAACTTTGTCAATTAACAAAGCAGAACAGAGGAGAAGCATGCTTTACAATGTGCCCTTATTTTCTTTTTTTAAAAAAAAATTTATTATTATTACTGTATGTGTATGGCAGGGGTAGAATGTATGTCATAGAGTGCATGTGAAGGACAGAGGACAACGTTGTAGAGTCAGATCTCTCCTTCCCCTTTACATGGGTTCCAAGGCTCACACTCAGGCACTTGCACACTGGATCACACAGTTTTAGGCCCTGAGCCATCTCAGCAGCCCAATGTTAATTTCTTAAAGCGACAGCTTCTTTGAGTCACAAACAGGCACCCACTGGTTCTTGATATAAAAATCCATAAAGTAAGGCCACAATGTGCTGATCTGTCAGAAGAATGGGCATTTTAAAATTATAGACAGCACTTCACCTTTGGCACTAAATTACCACTGACTGTATCCTCCAATGATATAATTCCAAATACGCCATAGCAGATCATACCCCACATTTCCAAATTTCTAATTACATTGTGATAATATCAGTGCTACCCCCTGCAAATACTTAATACCTCATAATTCAAATTAGTCCATGAGTAAAATTCTAGAAATGGGGAAAATGTGACTGAAGACACAACCCAGAATCAAAAGAAAATATTCTAAGTAACAAGTACTTAAAAGCAAAAGGGTTTATAATGGATAGAAGTCTTTCTTTTTTTTAAAGGCTTTGCCTGCTTATTATTATTATGAACAAGGAAGTCACACTTTCTATCCCTGTATATACTTTTTCAAGGTCCCTTCCCCCTCCCACCACATCAGGTCATTCTTTCTTCTCCACAACTCCCCATCCCCTCCCTAGGCAGGCAGCAGACAATCCCATGGTCCCACTGGCCCAATATTGCTTAGTTCAGTCTCTACTCCTGGCAGATCCAGTTTTCTCCCCACAACCTCAAGACTGAGTCAGGTGTTCCTATAGTTGGAGTGGGATCCGAAGGGTCAGTCCAGGGTGTTTCTGATCCCAAGCTGTTCAGTGGTTGTGGTTTGCAGCTTGGGCATGCTTGGCTTTTTTCTTGTTTGTTTGTTTAGAGACCACTAATGAGGGAGTACATCCCCTGCTTATCTTTCTGAGTTTGTGATACCTCGCTCAGGAGGATATTCTCCAAGTCCATCCATTTGCGTCCAAATTTTAGAATATCATTTTTTCTTACTGCTGAGTAGTACTCCATTGTGTAGATGTACCACAGTTTGTTAATCCATTCTTCAGTTGAGGGACATCTAGGTTGTTTCCAGGTTCTTGCTATTACAAATAATGCTGCTATGAACATAGTTGAGCTGATGCCTTTGGAGTATGACTGTGCATCTTTAGGGTTTATACCCAGAAGTGGTATTTCTGGGTACTTGGGGCGATTGATTCTCAATTTTCTGAGAAACTGCCATACTGTATTCCAAAGTGGCTGAACAAGCTTACACTCCCACCAACAATGGAGGAGTGTTCCCCTTGCTCCGCATCCTCTCCAACATAGGCTGTCATCTGTGCCTTTTATCTTAGTCAATCTTACAGATGTCAGGTGATATCTCAAAGTTGTTTTGATTTGCATTTCTCTGATGGCTAAAGATGATGAGCACTTTTTCAGGTGCTTTTCAGCCATTTGTAATTCCTCTGCTGAGAATTCCCTTTTTAGATCTGAACCCATTTTTTGATTGGGTTATTCAAGATTTTGGGCTCTGAGTTCTTTATATATCTTAGAGATCAGTCCTCTACCACTTGTAGGGTTGGTGAAAATCTTTTCCCATTCTGTAGGCTGTCATTTTGTCCTATTGACAGTGTCCTTGGCTTTACAGAAGCTACTTAGCTTCAGGAGATCCCAGTTACTGATTGTTAGTCTTAGTGTCTGTGTGTCTGTGCCACTGGTGTTATATTTAGGAAGTGGTCGCCTGTGCCCATTTGTAGAAGTGTATTTCCCACTTTCTTTTCTATCAAGTTTAAAGTGGCTGGGTTTATGTTGAGTTCTTTGATCCACTTGGATTTGATATGATTGTATACATAAGTGACCCACAAAATTCTTCCAAGGAACTGCTAAGGCTGATAAACACCTTCAGCAATGTAGCAGGATACAAGATTAACTCAAAGAAATCAGTTGCCCTTCTATACACTAAAGATAGAAGAGCTGAAAAAGAAATAAGGGAAACATTACCCTTCATAATAGCTGCAAATAGTATTAAATACCTTGGAGTAACTATAACCAAAGAAGTAACAGACCTATTTGACAAAAATTTTAAATAACTGAAGAGGGCTGGAGAGATGGCTCAGCCGTTAAAGGCTAGGCTCACAACCATAAATATAAATAACTGAAGAAAGAAATTGAAGAGGATATAAGAAAATGGAAAGCCCTACCATGTTCCTGGATTGGTAGGATCAACATAGTAAAAATGGCAATTCTACCAAAGGCAATCTACAGATTCAATGCACTGCCAATCAAAATCCCAACACAATATTTTTTGGACCTTGAAAGAACAATACTCAATTTCATATGGAATAACAGGAAAGCCAGGATTGCCAAAACAATTTTACTCATCAAAAGAACTCAGGAGGCATCACCATCCCTGACTTCAAGTTATACTATAGAGCTACAGTAATAAAATCAGCCTGGTACTGGCATAAAAACAGACTCGTGGATCAATGGAATAGAATTGAGGATCCAGACATTAACCCAAAAATCTATGAACACCTGATCTTTGACAAAGAGGCCCAAAACATTCAATGGAAAAAGATAGTATATTTAACAAATGGTGTTGGGATAACCGATAGAAGTCTTTCTTCTTTTCCTTCTCTCTCCCCCCTCCTCTCATCCTTTACCCACTCCCTCCCCCTTTCCTCTCCCTCCTTCCCTCCTTCCCTTTCTTCTCTTTCTCTTTCTCCTTCCTTTCTTTTCTTTCTTATTTTGAGACAGGGTCTCAAGTAGCCCAGGCTGACCTCAAGCTTATTACGTAGCCAAGAAAGATCTTGAATTCCTGTTCTTCCAGCCTCTACCTCCCAAGGTCTGGGATTGCAACATGCACCAGCTTACCTGGCCTCTTATTTCTTCACCAACTTTCTAAAATAATCCAGCATCTTCCAAACTCTACCACTTCATCCACATTATTGTAGATTATCCAGTAGCTATAAACCACACAAGAAAGCACACTATGGCAATTCCCATTCACCCAGTGTTATGCACAATGCAGAGAGAAAGAAAAAGAACCAGGTCAGCTAATGAATGAAGAGATGGATGGTAAATCCCAGGTGAACTAATGAGTAAATGGATGAATGAGTGACTTACAGTTCAATGAATGAATGAATGAATGAATGGGCGAATCCCAGAAATATTGAGAGACTCATTTAAATCATAAACTCCATGAAAATGTAGACTGATTAGCATGATTGTATAGCTTGGTAACAGGATATTTTAGCTAAGCCTTCATCATCCCTAGTAGACAGAAAAGAAGACCTGTCTTGTCATGTGAACTCATTAGTGTTGCCTAAAAATACAAAACCTTAGCTATGGAGTGGCTTTTTAAAGAGACATGGTCTAGTCATGTTGTTCGGATTGACCTGTCAATCCCGAGCTAAAGTGATTCTCCTGCCTCAGCCTCTCATGTGGCGGGCTGAGGCTAAAGTCCTGTGCACTGAACACACTAGACATAAAATGAAGTTTTAAAGTACATCTATCTATTTTATTATGCATCTGGAAATATTTTTTCATTTAAGCCAGTGACATATTATGTTTGTTTAAATATATCTGATATAATTAAATAATACTATATATTCATTTATTTCTTATCCCCAAAAGTATTAAATAGTAAGAGATAGGTGAATATAACAGAATATTATAAAGATAGTACCTAAATATCAAAGTCTTTAAACATTAATCAGAAAGTGATTTTATAATGCAGTATAATTTTAAAGGTATGTAAATGTCTAGTATTAGGAAGAATTGCTTAACTCATTAACATGCATTCTATCAAACATGAGTTCAAACATATACATACATATTTAAATAACTACAATATTAGTTAGGAGGTTATTGCATTCCAGGCATGGATCCAGGTATTTTTACATATTTTATATCACTTTATGTACACAATGAAATTATGAAATAAGTAACAATTACTGCTTTTATCTTGTGGCTTAGAAACCTGTGACACAATAAGAAAAAATGATCAGAACTTACCTAAGACTTAAAAAAAAACAGGCAAAGCTATACCTGTCTTTATATGACATATTTATATATTTGGAAAAACCTAAAAAATACTTAGTTGTAAATAGCTATAAGTGGTCAGAAAATCTAATAAAGTAGTGAATATAAATCAACATCCTACAACAGTGGCCTTTACACATGTCACTCAGGGTAGCGGAGAGTTCAGAGGAGACAGTGGGAGAATAGGAACAGAATGAATGATGAACACACACTTGGCAAGGAGTGTTGGGGAGCCATGCAGAGCACTACACGGCACTTCCATGAAACACGGAGATGAACTTGAGCAGATGTGAGTGCATAGAAGACAAAGCATCATAAAAATATCCACCCTCAGTAACTTAATTAAACAGCATACTAGTGAAAAATAAACCAGGACTTTTTTCTTAGAGCTGGACAGGGTATTGTTTCATTTGTCTAGCATGGATTAAAAAAAAAAATGTAGTCAGTAGAACAGTGGGATAGAGAGTTCCTGGTTATTACCACATACTGGAACACGGTTTATTTTGCTTTTTGGCTTTAATAAACGTCATAACCAAAAGTTACTTGAGAAGATAAGGGTTCATTTTGGCTAACAGACTGCAGTCCATCATTAGGAAAACCAAAACAGGAGCTCAGGGCAGGGAGATCTTGGAGCAGATACCATGGAGGAATGCTGCTTCCTGGCTTGTTCTCAGGCTTATGATCAACTTTTCTTCTACTTTCCAGGCCCACCCGCCTAGGGATGGCACCACCCACCCACCTAGGGATGGCGCCACCTACTCGCCTAGGGATGGCACCAACCACCCTCCTAGGGATGGCACTGCCTACCTACCTAGGGTGGCACCACCCACCTGCCTAGGGTTGACACCACTCACCTGCCTAGGGATGATACCACCCACCTGCCTAGGGATGGAACCATCCACCCGCCTAGAGTGACACCACCTACCTACTTAGGGATGGCACCACCTACCTGCCTATGGATGGCACCACCCACCAGCCTATGATGACACCACCCATCTGTCTAAGGTAGCACTACCCGCAGTAAGCTGGATCCTTCCATATCAATCAGCACTCAGGAAAATGCCCTCACAGACATGTCCACAGGCCAATCTGATGGAAGCAATTCCCTAGATGAGGTTCCCTCTTCCCGTGTGTGTCAAGTTGACAGCCAAGGTTAGCCACTACACTTATGTAAGGCTTCTAAAATAAAATAGCATGGTATTGTCATGTCTCATAGAACAATGAGCCTTAAAATGAATCCAAATATGGGTCCAATTATTTATGCCAATTTGAGTACAAAGCCCTCAGTTTTCACTGCATTGGGCAAAGGTGGGAATTTCAATATTAGCTGTTGAAATAATTGCATTGTAATATACAGAAAGATAAATTTAGCTGTAATTTTCATGCTGGATACAACAATTTCCAAATGGCTGAAGGTTTATTTGTCAAGAAAAAATGAAACAATACAATTATTAGGAGAAAAACTGGGAGATTGTCTCCACAACCTGAGTATGCACAAGGTTTCGCTAATTATAATTCAAAACCCAGACACACACCAAAAGGCAATGACTGGTGAATTTGACTACTTCAAAATAAATGCTTGCACTATAAGCAAAGTAAAAATAAAAATGACAAAACAGGGAAAGTTATGAGCAAATTAGACTAAAAGATTAATTCCCTTAGGACCTAAGGAGAAGCTAGGAGAGGAAAGAAAAGGAAACTTCAACCACCCTATTAGAAAAAATAAAATGTAGAGCGGAACAGATGGACCATGGGAAGGAATGCAAATAGACCTTAAATATCACATAGCTTGTTCAACCTCATCTTATAAGAAGCCTGAGGCTTCAGCTGTGTAGCTCGGTGCTGTCTGGCAAAAGGGCTTCATGGCCAGCATTGAAAAGAATGTGAAAGAAGGAAAATCAGCAATGGATCCGAGGCTCTCTGGCTCTCGGTTGTGAAGGAGATCTTCAAACACTCCTCCTTTTAATTTCTTATATTTATTTACTCATTTGTTTAGTGTGTGTGTGTGTGTGTGTGTGTGTGTAGTGAACATGATGTGGTGTGCATGCAGGAGTCAGAGAATAACATGCCAGAGTTTATTTTCTCTCCTTCCACCATGTGATTCCCTGGGAAGCAAATTCAGGCCATCAGGCTTATCAGCAAGTGTCTTTACCCTCTGAGCCATCTTTTGAGTCCAGCCTTCCTTCTAAAGAAATTACTCTGATGCTACTACAAGGGTCTGCCTAGTTTGTTTAGATTATTTATAGTAAACAAATATAATAGTTTACGAGCTGCTGCAGAATGGAAGTTGGGTTTTGCAGATTCCTCCCAACCCATCCCACCCTTGACTAAAAGGCTACAAGCACTAAGCTGCTCCACACTTGGCTTCCTCTGAACTGGCTGGTGTCACATACATCATCAGCATTCGTCATGCCCTGACACTGAAACATGTTCCAGTGTGAGAGATTATTTTTTGGAAGCTGCCTCTGACGGTTTGGGGCCACTCCAGAGAATCACACCATGTCTGCTGCTGTTTTGTGTTTTATTTTTGAATCATTAGCATAGCCTGACCATAAGTAAGAGCTATCCTTCGTTGAGGTTGCTCAGACCATCTGACATTCTGGGTGAAAGAAGCATTGCTTGAGGATTTGCTTGGCAGAAAGGATCTGCCGGTGTTGCTGTGGGAAATGAAGGATGACTATTAGAAACTGCTGAGTGGAATTCAAAATGGCCTGTGAAATGTAGCCGTGGGGCCCTCAAATGCCAGCGCACCTAACCTTTGACCTAGCTCAGTGTCTTCTAGAAAATAACCTGAAAGGCACACCCACCAAAACATGATTAAGTGTAAAAAGGCAACCATATTTAGTTTCTTTTCCTTTGCTGTGAACAAATATCCTAATCAAAAACAACTTAAAGGAAAAAAGGGGTTGTCTCAGCTCATGATTCACAGCCCATCCCAGCAGTGATGCTGACATGGCAGAAGCTCAAAGATGCTGGTCAAGAAACCAAAGACTGAAGCATGCTGGACCTCCACTCATTTTCTTGAGTGCATACAGTCCAGGATCCCCAATAGAACATAGTCCCGCCCCGAGTGAAGATGAGTTTTCTAACATGAATTAACACAACTAAAACAAAACAAAACAACTAGTATGCCTGAGGCTACCTGGTCCTTGGGTGTACCTGGAGGCTTGCCTTCTTACCTTCTAGATTGTTCCAGATCTGTCCAGTTAACAACATCAACCCACACATAAAAACTCACTGCAGCTGTATTTGTAAAGCTGATTAGAGTCAGCTCACATGCCCAGGAGTGGGCAACTTATTTAACAATCAGTGAACTGTGCACTGTGGAATTCTGGGTGACTGTGAAGAGAGGGGATGGTCCACATGCTGACATGAAATGACCCCTGAAACATATCACTACCTAGAAAAGCAAGGTGTTGTATTATGTTTCTGACTTGGACTATTCAATCTAGACCAGAGGTTTGGGCCCATTCTTAGCCCCAATGCCACTTAGGCCCAAATAATCACATACAAGCTAATATTAATTTTATGCTGATTGACCTAGGGCCCAGGCATATAGCTTGCTAACTCTTTACCCTTAAACTAACCTATTATTCTTATCCTAACCCTAACCCCAGAACACAGAAGGGCAGATATGGTAGTGTGCACCTGTAATATAGTTCTCTCTGGGGAGCTAGGAGAGAGACATGGCGCTCATAATCTAGCTAGCTCATTGTATACAGCAGCAACCAATGAAAGATCTTGTCTCAAATACAGCAGAAGGCACTAACACCCAAGATTGTGTTCAGACCTCTACATGCTTGCTATGGCGTGAACATATACACACACAAGTATGTATACACACACATTTTCTAAAACTCATGGTGCTGCACACTCTAAAACATACAATTTTGTGTGATGATTTATTGAACTCAGGAGTTCAAGGCCGATCAGAGCACACACCTTTAATTCTAGCTCTAGGAAAGCTGAACCCGGAAGTGAGATAGCTGGGCAGAGACAGAGGAAAGAGGAGTTCAGCTTCCCCTGGCACGTCCCCTTTCAGCTGAGGAGGAGAAGGCTTGGGCTCAGAGGATTCAGGAAGACAGAGCTGAGTGAGAATTGCCTGTGACTTGTTTCTCTCTCTTTGATATGTCAGCTTTTCACCAATATCTAGCTCCAGGTTTTTATTATAATACCAAATAGAATTCATGCAATAATTTGCCAAATCACACCACAATAAAGCTGAAGAAGAAATAAGCCAAATGTGTTAAGGCTAATAGAAGCCAAAGTATACAAAATAGATGTAAATGCTGGATCCAAGACATAAAGTAAAAATTTGTAACCATAAATTTAAATGGGTAATAGCTGCATAAAGTATTGTGTGTGTTCATACAGAACAAGCATATTTACTGTCTCTGCCTACTGAAAAGGGAACTAACAAGTCCAGCCACGTATGGCTAAGAACCTTATTCCTATTGTTCTCTCTGTAGCTCCCAGTTTCTGCTCTGAAGAGCCAGGGTCCCTGGGAGAAGTGGCAGGTCCCAGAAGCTTGAAGGAACTCTCTTCAGCCAAAGACAGAGAGAACTGGGAGAGGTGGAGGAAGCAACGTTAGCTACTATGCGAGACAAGCACCTTTAGGGATAATTCCCATGCTGACACACCCTTACAGCATCCCCTCTTTATTTTCAGCTGAACTCTGTGGAGTAAACTGCGCATGCCTGTCACTTGAAGCTTTTAAACATGGACTACGTGGTGTTGACTGAGCATGCTCAGGAATAAAATATGGTGTTGACTGAGCATGCTCAGGAATGTGTACAGGCCTCCAGAATAAAAGACCTTTGGAAATGACTCCATATGTTCTTGCCTGATGCAAGTTTAAAAAAAAAAATCCTTTTTCTCTTTTTAATGGAATAATTAAGTTTCTCCAGCCAACAAATTACAAGGTGGTAGAGGGACATGAATGGGCACATTTAAACAGATTTAGGGGACACTGGTTAAATTGTTGATGTGTAGAGTTTGTTTGATTCCTGAATTAAGAAAAAAGAATAATTATCTAAAAATAAAATATGAGTGTGATGTAGCAATATCCATTTGCAATCTCAAAAGACAGTACCAGGGGACCATACCAAGTGCAGGATACCAGGTACCAGGGCTAAAGAATAAGACTCCATTTCAAGTGGGAAAAAAGAAAAAAATAGAATACATATCAAATAATAAAATTTAAACACATGGAAAACTAAAGAAATATCTGTTTTATGTTTAGGACTATGTTGAAATTTTGACATTCATAAGAAAATGCTGGCAGGTACAAGTAATAAGATATACAAGATTACTACAAAATAAACCATAGTTAAAGATGAAGAGAAGAGCAAAATGCTTTATAGATGAAAACCACACTTGACCATGTGTGATAAAAGCCAACTCTGGATCATAGGCACATGGAGGTCACTGTAGTATTCTCTCTAGTTTTGTGTATGTTGTAAAATTACCATAATTAATGAGTATTCACATATACATATATGTACATGCACACGCACACATGCTGTGGAGCCCAGGCTGACCTTGAACTTTTATCAATCCTCCTGATTCAGCCTCCCAGGCTGCAGGTATTATAGGAATATAGCACCATGTCCACTTGAGAGAGATTGTATCTAACCATTTCTGTTTTAAGTCTCCAGGTCTTCACAGGGGCTTGGTATATTAAAGTAATCTATCTTGAAAATAAGAACTTCATTAATCATTTTTTCCTAGTTTGGCAGCCCAATCATATGATATTGCTCTACTTATTCAGCTTTCACATATAGTTGAATTCAGTAATTTGTTTAGAAAAATGTGTTTGGTGAATCCAGCTTAGAGTCCTAATGGAGGAAAGCTTTGGTGGTTCAAGGTCTTCTGGCATAGTCGTTTCTTCCACACACAGTGTAGATTACACAGTCTGTCATGTGCCCTGCTGATATAATTCTAAACCTGGGCTGATATATATATATATATATATATATATATATATATATATATATCTCAGGTATACAGGCCTAGAGAGATGGCTCAGCAGTTAAGAGCACTGGCTGTTCTTGCAAAAGAGCTGAGTTCTGTCCCGAGTGCCCAGAGGCATCTGTAATTCCAGATTCAGGGCATCTGATACTCTCTTGTATCTTCTATGATGCCTTCACACAGAAATAAAGAAATTAAAATTTTTAAAAGTGCAAGACTTAAATAGTTCATTCTTAAAAACCAACCAAACAACAACAGAAACACCTTGTGGGTGGTTATATGCCACATACTACACATAGAGGTCAGAGGACAACCTGCAGGAATCACTTTTCTTTTTCTACCATGTGGATTATGAGGATTGAACTTGGGCCCTCAGACTTGGCAACAAGAACCTTTATCTGCTGAGCCATTTCGTTGGCACCATAAAATCCCTTTTGTTCTACACTGAAGTAGTAATGACCAGGGTGACAGAGACAGCTAGGTGGTTAAGAGCACACTTCCCATTCTTGCAGAGGCCTTGAGTCCTGTCCTGGTACCCACATCAGGTGGCTCACAACCTGCTGTAACTCCAGCTACAAGGAATCGTCAGTCCTCTTCCGGTAAGTAGGTGCAATTGCCAATGAAGCTGCCTGAAGCAGACAGACGATGGGACTGGAACTCAGGTCCTCTGGAAGAGTAGTCCATGCAGGCTGAACTGTAAAGTCATCTCCTCAGGTAAGGCCCAAGCACTTCCTGTGTCATTTGGTGCCCCTGGGCTGCAATTGAATTTCCCCAGTTGTCTCCAAGTTACATTTTTTAGTTGATTTGTTTAAAATGGGACTAAATGAAGGTGCACAATTTGCATTTGATTATGTCTCTTTAAATTCAGAAAAAGAACCCCTCTCCCGTCTCCTCTTTCTAGATAACACAGATGGAATCATGGGTCTGATTAACTGGTATGTTCAGCTTGCGCCCCATCAGTTTGAATACAATGCCCAATGGATGAGGTGCTATGGGTTCCACATGAGTTTGGCTTTCTCATCTTGCGCTCCCTGATGAATCATAGAGAATGACATGACAGATGTCTCTAAGTGACTTGGTGAAGGAGTAACAAATAAATGAATGAGGGGTCACTTGTGCCTTTAAGATCACCAAAGGGCCTGTAAAATGTAGGTGACAGGGCTCCTTATTTCTACAATCCCCTGTTTTGAAGGAGCAGCTTTTCAAATGCACCTAAGTGGCTGTGAGGAGTCTGAGGAGCCATGACTCTACAATGGTTTGCTATAACCACCCTGCCATTAATGTGCAGCTTGTTATTATCACTGGCTGTTTTGTTATTGTCTCAATGGATGAAGAAGCCAAGGCTCTGAGAGCCTTTTTATCTCTGTGTGTCCCTGTTCTCATGTGTGAGGGCTGGTACGTGTGTGCTGCAGTAAGCATGTGGAGAATAGAGGGCAACCTCAGGTGTTGGTCTTTGACTTCTTCCCTGCTTGAGACAGGGCCTCTGTTTGTTTTCCCCTGCATACATCAGGCCAACTGGTCCACAGGACAGCAGGATCCCCCTGTGTCTACCTCTCATCTCCCCATAGAGTACTGGAACTACAGATGCACGTGAGACCTGGAGATCCAAGCTCAAGTCCCAACATTTGCCTAGAAAGCACTTTATCCACTCAGTTTCTCCTCAGCCCAGCTCAGAGAAATTTGGACTAGTCCCCATACAGGTATAGCCTTGATTTCTCACACACACACACACACTTTAATATTTTATGCCTGTAAACACACACATGCATGTATATATACATATGCATTCATGCATACATATGTATGCACACAGATCTACATACACATACATGTACACACCTGTCTGGACCAGACATCATCAGAATGGTACCACAGTATTATACTACACAGAGTCCCCTCTTTGATGTTCAGCTGGTCTTCCTCATCTTGCTCAAAGCCCTCTCTCTGATGCCAGAATGAAAATTCCAACACTAAGGCATAGACACAAATCTCTAGGCTTTGGAAGAAACTCCGTCTGCTTGAAGTGCATGACATCCCAAAGAGCCCTGCATGGGGAAGAGGTGTGGCTTTCAGTCCTCCCTCTTCTCCTGCCTCTCTGCCATTAGTTAGACATAACTGGTGTAGGATGGTTCCTGTGGCAGTTAGGAAAAATTCAAAGTAAGAATGAGCTCACATTACAAGCTGCACAGCCTTCCACCTCCCAGCAGCCCATTTCCCTGACATTAAAATTTAATGGAACCATTTCTCCTCTTTCTCAATTTGGTGTTTAAAAATGTAAGCACTGTTATGGCCAGGCTCTTTTTAAACAATCCTGCAATCTGCTCCACTTCCAGATGCTTCTGCAGACCCTGCAATTTTGATTTCTTTTTAACATATCAGAATCACTGGTGCTCTTCAGTTTGACAAACACAGGAGCTGGGGGGGGTAAGGGCACTTTCTGCTCTTAACAGAGGTCCTGGGTTCAGTGACCATCACTCATATGATGGCTCACTTTCACCTGTAAGTATGCTAGGACTGTTTTCTGTATGTAAATAACTGTTTGGGCCTGTGGCGAGTACCATAGCAATAGGCAGGAAATCAGAGTAGAGACAGGTAGAAGGAGGACAGAGTCAGTCAGTCTCCATCTGACCCTGGAAGAAGAGCCATGTAAGGAATCCAGGTGATCCATGGGCCAGGTAGTGTGGCAGATATATTACCAGAAATGGGTTGAATTAAGATGAAAGAGCTAGCTAGTAATGTGCTTGAGACATAGGCCAAACAGCAAGAAATCAATATAAGCATCTGATTCATTTCTTTGGGGCATAAAAGCTACCACAGGCAAGGTCCGAACTTGCGGCCCAAATGGGCCCTAGAAATCTTTTACAACATATAAGTATAGTTCTAGAACACCCAATGTCTTCTGACCTCTGCAGGCCTCTCCAGGCATGTGATAAACATACATATACTCAGGCACTCAGGTAAACACACACACTACTCTTAAAAATAAAAGTGTGCAAGGGCTTTTTAGTCTGAGTTATATTCTGTGTTGAGTAGAATGGCCCCACTTAAAGGAATGGATTAAATTGGGAGTGCAAAGAAAAAGTGTGACGAGAGGTGTGAGCGGTGTGAGTAGTGGGGAAGCAGGCAGTTGTAAGCAGAGGAGGTGTGAGCAGAGCTGTGGTGCTCTTTCCCAGCTTGGCAGCCTCACTAAAATCCTCACTGAAGAGCACACAGCGGATATGAATGAATTTGCATACCAACCATCTTCCCATTCCCAGTTCCGGAAGCAGGAAGGAAGGAAGGAAGGAAGGATGTTCTCTGTGTGTTGGTAAGTTGGTTAGGTTTTACCACCCATCATTCATTATCTATTCTTTAGTAATAATCTGAGCTTTCTTCTTTGGAATGCAATCTGCCTGAATGTACTCTGTGGGTGTTATATACAATGGAATCTATTCAGTTTATTTCACAGAGTCATGATACCACAGTAGGACCAGTTAGAGCATTTCCAACTGGCTACTATTTTTGATTCAAGAATATGCATCTGGCTCCACGGGTAAAGCAATTACTGTGCAAGCTTGCTGACCTGAGTTCAAGCCCCAGGGCTCACACAAAGGCAGAAGGAGAGAACTGAGGCCACACAATTGTCCTCTGAGCTTCATATGTGTTCGGGCACACAAACACAATATACATGTATGCGTTGAGCCAATAAAACAACCTCAAAAGATTTTAACAAAATCGTGAGACAAAAGAATCATTCTTTCTATCAGACTTGATATTCTAGCAAGGTGTTGTCTCAAGCTGATAGAAACTGTATGACTCAATAAACCAAAAGCCTCACTGAAACCAAATAGAAAAGGGGGAAGGGGGTCTAGACAAGCCCCTAATGATGTACCCTGAATGCTTGAATTCATCTATGTCAGAAGATGACCTGAACTTTTCTGGTGCATCTGTTAAATATGCCTTGCGGAGGACAATGACTGTCAGCATTCTAGCATCAACATGCTATGGTTATCCCATCACGGGCCTAACTTTGAGCATTTAGAAATACATCAGGAAATTCATAGTTACCTCCTTAAAGCAAGAATATCATGTGCTTATTCAGAGTAAAGGATTTTTCAGAAAGATTCATGGAGAACTTATTTTTACGTAGGGCTGTAGTGTGTTTGCCTGGCACATGTTAAAAGGCACAAGACGTGATCCATAGGACTGAAGAAAGATAAAACTCTAACCATTTTAGAACAATCTCATCCTATAACCAAAGACAAAATAGGACATTATCTTCCTTGTGAGCGAATTTATTGATGGGCATTCAGAATGAAAATGTAAGCCTGGAAGTTATTTTTAATGAAACCCGTCCACGCGCAGCTCTATTTATCTTTCTTGCTTTTGCTGTTTGGTTTTACTTAATTCCCATTGCAAGTTCAAGCCAACTTTTACAGATTGCAGTGCTGATGCGATGCACAGATAAGCAGTCCAACTTTTTGCCAGCCTGGCTGAGGCACCATCTGAAGCAAATGAAACCTGACTGCTTCACAGTCTTCAGGATCCCAGTCTAAGCCAAAGACTGGGAGGGTAAAATCCAATCCAAAAGCTTGTCCTCCCCTAAATCACTCACATTCTTGGAACAAGGAAAAAGAGAAGAAAATGTCCACCTTCCAGGGACAAATGATCAGCACAGCTTGTATGTTCAGTGAGGCTGACTGATCTAATGCCTGGGAGATCATTTCAAGGAGTTACTGAATGAGCTTGCCCATATTTCACACTGACTAGGACATGGGGCAATAAATCTTATGCATGTTCTTTTCCTTGTAATAAGTCACCCTCAAACTAGCTGATTACAGATCAAATGGCTGGATGTCCATGATTTAGACTCCAGGCACCCTTTTGCTCAAGTATATGCACTGGACATATTTTCCTAGCAAGAAGACTCTGAGATGATGCAGTTGTCAGTTCCTGAACTCAGACCCTCAAGGGAACTAACAGCCTTGCTGCCAATCACACCTTATTATTTATAGATTACGTCACTTGCAAATCACTTCTAACACAACAATAATATTCACATTTTATCTAAATGAGGACATCACAACACAAAATGGAAGGTTTGCCCAAGAGCAATTCTACCACATCTAAGTTTTGATTTTTTATCTCAGAATCCCTGTGATAGCTAATCTCTGTTGTCAACTTGACTGGATCTAGAGTCACATAAACACATAACTCTGGGTATATCCATGAGGGTGCTTTTTGTGTTCATAAAGAAGAGGAACGTCTCCTTAAATTTGAGTGGCGGCATCCCATGGACTAGACTCTCTGTTGAATAAAAAGAAGAGCATGCGAGCAGAAGCAGAATTTATTCCTCACTGTTTCATCCTGTAGAGTCAGTGTGTCCAACCACTTCCTGCTTCAGCTGCCATGCCTTCCTCACTATGGTGTAATGTGTTTCTATAAATCATGAGCCACAGTAAGCCCTTCCACCTTTAAGTTGTCTCTCATCTGGCATTTGGTCATGGTGAGGAGAGGAAAAGGCTGCTGGATCTGTTCACTGTGGGCAGTCCCAACCTCCATGCCATATGTCACCTTTCTACTCACTGGATTCCCACTATAGTGCAACTCTATACAACACACTAGAGTCATCATCTGTGAGCTTCAGTCTGTGATGGAGACTAGGAGTGGTAAAATGAAGACTCTGTCCTATAGAACCTCCTCACATGATGAGAAGCATGCAGTTCCACTTGCCAAAGGTAGAGCTAAACCTATAAAGGATATAGTTTCCAATATAAGACCTAGGCATGTGAAATATATAACTGAACTTTTGAAAGATATGGTTAAATATATACAAGTTATAGCTCAACAAATTAAAAATTTGGTACTATCTACATTGCATATTATTTCTTCTATCTAAGAAACAACAAGAACAAACAAAATTTAGCAACTTTCATTGAGTTTCCAATTCTAAACATGAAGCAATATTATAATCAGACCAATACATAACACTGCCCACCTCTTTCCATTTTAGACAAATGTCTACAAATCTTTAGATATGTTTTTTTTGTTAAGTGGCATCTTTCCATGCAATAAGCTACACTTTAAATTTGCTTGGTTTTGGTTTAGGACTGCTATGGACAACCATTTATGAACAGAAAACTAATTTAGGTAGCTGCAGACCATTCTACATCATGAATGCACCACCCTTAGTTCAGCGGTCTCGCCAGTGGGCGTTGCGGTGTCTCTTGCAGGTTATTTTCCCCCAGTGATTGATTCTCTCTCTTCCTCACTTTTCCCCTACTCTCCTCCTCCAGTTTTTAATCATTTTCCACCCAAAAGCTGAGTGTAAGAAACTGTATTTAACAATTCTACTGATTTTTTTCATTTTTCTGAAGAAGAGTCCTAAAAGTGACATTTCAGAAACAAATGTATACTTTTAACTTTAACCTCAATATCTCAAGATAGAATTTCTTCTGAAGTTCACTGTACCCATGTTAGTCTCATCTTGTTGTGAATAGCTTGTATATATATATATATATACATTTATATATATATATATATATATATATATATATATATATATATAACTGCTTTTACTGAGTAACTCTTTGGATGATAGGGGCCGGCCTGCTGTAAAGTGTTAGAATACCATTATGATATTTATTTTCCTGTGAATATACTAGTATCCAAGCATGGCCCTTCCCCTGTACTGACTGTACCCATCAGCTCCTTTGCACTTACAAAAGCCTAGTTGCTATTATCATCCCTTTTTTGTTTGGTATTATTATTATTTTTAATTATATGTGTGTACATATGTAAGTATGTGTGTATATGCACATGAATGCAGTTGCTAGCAGAGGCCAGAAGAGGGCAGCAGATCCCCCAGAGCTGGAGTTTTAGGCAAACATTAGCTGCTCAACTTAGGCCCGAAACTAAACTCTGTAAGAGTAGCAAATGCTTTATTGTCATTTGAATGAGAATTACAGGCTCAGATATTTAAAGACTTGATCCATATTGGGTTTCACTGTTTGGAGATGTTATGAATCCTTTAGGAAGTATAGCCTTGAGAAAGTACATCACTAGGATGGGCTTTAGAAATTCATAGCCTCGACCCTTATCTAGTTTGCTCTCTCAGCTTCCCGTGTGACAGAATGTTAGCATCTTGCTCTCTGACTCCCTACTCCCATATCTTTCTCAGAATTACAGATTCTTCCAAAATTAATTTTCATCTATAAGACACTTTAGATCATGGTATTTTATTACAACATTGGAAAAGTAACTATTACATGTTCTATGTTAATTACAAAGCTACCTGAGAAACAGAGAGAGAGAGAGAGAGAGAGAGAGAGAGAGAGAGAGAGAGAGAGAGAGAGAATGAAATCTGAATAATTTGCCAAGGGCATGCAGTTTAAGAGTTAGAGAATTAGACTTTGCTATAGAGTGGGGTACAACATTCCAACTAAGCTCACAGTGACCTTTGGCTACAGCATTTTCAAGTAAGCAAAGAAAGGTCCTTGCAACTAGAATCTGTATAGTTCTGTTATTGTCTCACCATGGGAAATCATTTATTACACATGAATTGTTTTCATCTTTAAATGAACTGATAGCTCCCATTTTAAAAGGCTATAGACCAGTGATGTCATTTAGGATTGACTTTTGCTTAGCTGTGGCCAAAATACCAGACAGAAATGACCAGAGGGAGGACAGGTTTATCATGATTTGTGGCTTCAGGGAGATTTTTATCCCTTCCTGGTGAGGAAGGCATGGCAGCACCAGGACCTTGGATTATGATGGTGGGAGCTTATCATCGGGCTATTTGCATGATGACCAAAAGGAAGTGATGAGTAGATCAGAACTAAGGGCAGTTCCAACCTCAAAGGTTCTGCTTCCAGTACCTACTTTAACCAGTCAGATTCTGCCTCCAAAGACATCATGACCTTCAAATTCACTTGGCCAGCTGGGAACAAAAGTTCAAAGCATGAATTTTAACAGATAATATTGGGAGAGAGTCTAAACCATCACAGCTGCTGTTTGGCTGTTTCTATTGGCTATTACCCTCTGCTCCTCCATTTTCTCTCTTACTTCTTGTCCTCTGTATCCTTAGACTCTTGTTCTGTGTCTGGTATGCAATAGCCAAAGACCACACTATACTCCTTCCTTTTCCTTGACCATGTTGACTGATCCTGAACTATACTTTGACACCCAAAAGACATCAAAAAGCAGGGAATAAATTTTGCTAATTCTGGATTAGCAGTGGAATCACATAGAGAATCACATAGAGATTGTCTGAATAAAAAAACAAACATCTATGTGTCTTCCTATTAGAAGAGGCCATGCCTCATTCCTTGAGAGCTGGGTGAATTGGAGAATATCAAGAATGACTATGTACTTAATTTGGTACTTTGAAATGGTGTCTTAAGTATCCCAAGCCATCCTTACTTGTGATGTAGCTGGGGAAGGAATTAAACTCCTAGTCCTAATATTGCAGATGTGTGTCACCACATCTGCTTTTATGTGGGACTAAGGACGGAACTTAGAGCTTCATGCATAGTAGACAGGCATCCTACTAATTCTGTCCAGCTCAAGAACTTTTAAAACACTCTGAGGCCCATAATTGAGACTTATTGGCCTGATAGGAAGGCTGTTTCTACTCCAAGTAACAGTTGCCCTTAAACATGAGGCATATCAGATTCACTCACCAAAGGAGATTACTAACAGTGTTAGAGGCTAGAAGGATGGCTTTGTGGTTAAGAGCACATAATGTTCTCCCAGAGGATCAGGGTTCCACTTCTAGCACCCACATTTGATTGTTCACAATGAATTGTAAATTCCAGCTCCAGAGGATCCAATGCCTTCCTCTGACCTCTGCAGGCACCTGTACTGTTGTGTACACACACACACACACACACACACACCACATACATATATACCACATATACACATACACACATACACACACACTACACATACATAGAGATGCATACTTAGAATGAAATTAGAGTAAAATAAATCTTTAAAATTCTTTAAAAATATAAAAATTTCTGACTCACTATATCTGAAAAGGAAACTGTGATGGTATTTATACCAAATTCACAAGTGAGGTTAATGCTGCCAACCAGGAAAATGCATTTGGAAACCATTAAGAATATTTGGGCAGGGGGGTTCCTGTGGTTTGGTTTTTGAAGACAAGGTTTCCCTGTGTCGCCCTGGCTGTCCTGGAACTCACTCTGTAGACTAGACTGACCTCAGACTCATAGTGATCCTCCTGCCTTTGAGTTCTAAGTACTGAGATTAAAGGCATGTGCCAACAAGACCCAGTTTCCACTGAGAATTTTTTTAAATATTTAATTTTATTTTATATTCTGAAAAGAATAATGATGCCTTCTTGTCCATGCCCAGCAACTCTGTGCTGGATGAAAAACCTGATTCCTCAGATGGAAACCATCTTTGTTTGGTTTTTCATTCCCATTTCATCCCAAAGTTAGCCTAATTTCTGATACACCATAGACAGACATAAAATATTGAATTAATGGATGATTTCTACCTTGATGTTAAAACTGCCAAGGAAGTTTCTGGTTCTTTACTTACATGATCTGACTTGAAATACCACTATGTTTGTTGAATTTGCTGAGCCCAATTAGAATGCCTCATGTCATAGGTGCAAACAAAATACCAGCTAGAACCAGGAGGTACCACAGATAGTAAAGTGCCCAGTTCACAAGCATGAGAGCCTGTAAGCAGATCTCCAAGGCCAGACCTGATCTTGCATATCTGTGTCCCTGATGCTGAGAGATGGGAGACAGTCAGCTTCCTGAAGCTTGTTGGCCAACTGGTCAACCCAACTAGTATGCTCTGGATTCAGTGAGAGACCCTGTTCCAAGATAATATAGAAAACCACAGAGGAAGATAGTGAATATCAAACACTGGCTTTCACACATGCATACATACCCTCACTACACACAGGCACCTTTGATGCTATAGCACAGCATACATACCAACTGCTGGTTTTCCTAGGCTATCATGTAGATATTCACATTATCCCGCAGTTTTCAGATAATGAAAATGAATTGCCCATCATCAGAGCAGCAATGCTCAATTCCTCCATATTCCTTGACTCCTCCAACCATCCACTTTAGCTTGGCAGGTGTTTAATGGTACATGATTATATTTCATCACTGTTTGGGATGGGGGAATTAGGAAGCCAATTTGCATTTTAGGAATAATTTAGGAGCTTGAACACTAATTATCTGATATCAGATTTGGCCAAATAGAATAAACACGTTACTATTTGATTATAAAGTCTCCAGTTTACCTAGATAAATCTAAATATAAAGGCAGAACCATTTGTGAATCATTAATTTGAGGGGAATGCTTTTGGTAGAGGCTACTATTTTGTTGACTACTCATATCCAGCCCCCTGTTCCCATTGAGGGTTTTTTTTTGCTCCCTTTTCACAAGTTCTTGAGAGTAGAGTAACCTTAAAGGTTTCATCCCCTAGGGAGGTTAAAGCAATGCAATCTCTCTTCTTGGCACGGGACACGGGTGGCTGTCTATACCACCAGCCTAGGAAAGCTAGCAGTTGCTTGTGCATGCTTTGTTATAGTATTCTCTCTCTCTCTCTCTCTCTCTCTCTCTCTCTCTCTCTCTCTCTCTCTCTCTCTCTCTCTGTGTGTGTGTGTGTGTGTGTGTGTGTGTGTGTGTGTGTGTGTGTTGTAGCTCATGTGTGAGTCATCCAGCAGTGGAAACTCCTCTCAGAACATTTTTGTCAATTTATAAAACAGAGAAAAAACCTGCTAGGTTAGGAAAATAGCTCGCTGGGTAAAGCACTTTTCATTTAAGCAAGACCCTGAGTCTGAATCTTCAGAACCCACGTAGAGCTGGATACATGTCTTTGATCTCAGCACTCCTATGGTAAGATAAGAGGACACAGGAGAAACCCTGGAAGTGGATGGCCAGCTACCATGAGAAAGCAGTAGTAAATATCAAAGAAACACAGTCTCAAATAAAGCAGAAGGCAGGGACTGATACCCAAGGTTGTTCTCTGACCTCCACATACATGTCATGTACATTCATATTTGTACAAATGAATGTATACAAAACTTTAAAAAAAAAAGTTGCAGGCTCTAACTCATTTCTGGTTGACATAAGATAGTTGCTAAGTCTCCTACAACCCTAGTTAGGGTGATACCCAAGGTTAATATATTGGATCCCTTTAGCTCTATGATTATTCCTCCTGTTACATCACCCTGTTATCACTGATTTTCTCCATTTCTGCTGGTGTGATATTTGGCTTGAGCTGCTGCAGCAATGAAACTCCTGGCTAGCTTGACTCTAGCTCAGGGGAACTTGTCTTATATTTTTCTCCCTTTCTAATTTCCTTGGTCAACTCATTTGGACCTTTAACTTGGAAATGTTTTTAGATACCAGATTAAAAGATTAAAAGGAAAAAAAAAGCTGCTGCTGCTGCTGCTTCTTCTTCTTCTTCTTCTTCTTCTTCTTCTTCTTCTTCTTCTTCTTCTTCTTCTTCTTCTTCTAGGTAACATTTCCTTCCAAATATTACTCTCACCCAAGTTTTAGGGTGGCTTATTTTAACCAGCTACAGTGATACTTCATACAAGAGTTTGCATCTGACTGTGGTAGTGTGCTCCTACAACCCAAACATTTGGGACATTAAAGTAAGAAAGTTGTTGCCTTTTCATGGCCAGCTTAGACTACATGGTGAGTTCTGAGTTCTAGGCTAGCCACGGGATCATGGTGAGATCCTATTCCAAAAATAACACTAAAACACACACACACACACACACACACACACACACACACACACACAAACACACACTTTAAAAGAGAAAAATCTCTTCTTATACACTGTTATACATCAGAGATCTGAGAATTTGAGTCAGAGACAGGAAATTTCTGTGAGTTCTAGGCCACTCCAGGTTATGCAATGATTACTGAGCCAGCTGTGGCTATGTGGGAGATGCTATCTCTAACTAATTAAGTGGATAGAGTGCACATAAGTGTTAATTACTGAAACTTTGTGACTCGCACTGTTTTTACAAGAATATTTTTAGCCCTATTAATTGTTCTATAGAGTGGAGGATGTGTTCTGAATTCCATGGAAGATGGAGACCATTAATTCCAGAAAACAAATACAAAATTTCCAGGTCACTGGAACAGAACAGAGATGGCAACTGTTCAAGGTATATTTGCTTAATTGGCTGAATGTCATTTCAGATCATGTGAAAGAGTATGGCTATCACACCTTCCCTAAACAGTTAGAAAGTGGAGTTTGAAGCTGCATATTGGTGTGTTCAGGAACACCCAGAGCCTGTTCCTCATTCAACATGAATTTATTTTATTTTATTTATCTTATTTAATGGGTATAGGTGCTTGTCCTGTATCTATGTCTGTGCACCACTCATGCCCGGTGCCTGCAGAGGTCAAAAGAGACAACTGAAGCTCCTGAAAATGGAATTATAGATAGGTGTATTACACCATGTGGGTGTTGGGCACTGAACCCTGGTCCAAAGTGCTTGACAAACTCTCTAGCCTCCACAGAACTAACATGAACATCAGAACACAAGCTTCAGATTCTGCCAGATTTTCACACTGTACACCTCATCTATCAGCTGGATACTCAGTTCCTCAAGCTCATTGTGTCTATTGCAGCATCCATCCAAAGCATATGAGGGTCACTAGAGAGCACATCACATGATGAGAGCCTGGAAGCAGTGCCTGGACTACAGTACAATGGAGCTGCTACACCGTCCTAGTCCTTGATGACTTGGCTGGTTGCTTATATGGCCACAGCTAGAATTCAGGAACTGTGTTATTACTGATGTCTTAATTGAATAACTACTTTTAGGGATGTTGACAGTTTGAGGGAATATATAAAGATTTCATGCCAAAAAGAAGTGCCCCGACCCACGGGACTTCAACACAGGAGACCACCTATGAGAGAGAATGAAGGGAAAGGAGACGCAAAGGAAGGCAGCAGGTCAAACGGGATTCTGATCGAGTTGTGATTTATTACAATTCTATACATGCTTATATAGTTCCAAAGCAGAATATGGGGAGGGGGTAGTCATCAAACACCTGCAGGAAGCTGGCCAGGGGAAGCAGAACGTTGGCAAGGTGACTGGTCTTGTTTTAGGGGAGGGTTGCTAGGTATCCTCACTGTAGAATGTTCTTGTTATTCTATTCTTTAGAGTTACCTTAGAGGGCTGCTAAGTAACCTAGCCACAGAATGTTCCTGTTATTCTATTCTTTATAGTTACTTCTTAGTCACTGTTAAGCAAACCAGAACATCTATTTTACTTTGGGAGAACATCTACTTTTCTCAGGGTCGTGCTGGCTCAGTGGTTGGTTTCTCAGCAAGTTCCCATGGTAGCCTTTAGCTAGAGGCCTAGAGGCTGAAGCCAGGGTCTTGGTCCCTGACAAAGAAGAAAGTAAACCTAACAATTTCCAAGCAACACAACTGCCGAAGTTACTTTTAAGATGACTACTGATCAAATTTGAAAACAAGATAGATATAAGAGCATTCTGTTTCCAAGTAGTAAAACTAGACAGAGTGTTTTCTTCTTTGTAAGAAATTAAATATGTCATGGACAGCACAGACATGTTTTTATAAATAAAGAGTTACTGAAACACTGCCAAGCTCCTTCATGCACATCATGGTCTATGATTGCCTCCTACCTGTGAACATAACTGATGGAGACAGAATGGGTAATCTGCGAATCCTAAATTATTTGCTAACAGGGAAAGTCTGCTGATCCTGAAGCCTCATTATGACCCCTTTAATGACATTTAAATAGCTGCAAACTTCAGATTTTGTGAATTACCTCAGGTTTTGATCTAAAATGACTCTTTTTCTCCTATGACTACATTCTGACTTTTAAACAGCCTTTCAAAATGTTTATTCTCATTCTCACTATAAATAAGTTGTCTTTATATATATATATATATATATATATATATATACACACACACACACACACATATATATCCAATTTCTTTAGCTCCATGTGTTGAAGAAGTAGATTTACAAACAGAAATATGTACAGAATTACTTCCTGTGGGCATTGTTAGACAAAGACATTACATGCATGTAATACAAAGTTCTGGAAATGGTCAAAGTCAGGTCTCCAAAGAACTAAGAAAATCAGAAAAGTCAATTCTAAATTCATGGCCCGTTGTCAACATTCAGAGGGATTGTGACTATGTCAGAATAGTTCTAAGCCCAGGCTTACAAGGATTAACTAGAAGTCAAATCACAAGAATAGAATAGAAGGCACCTCTTCTATATTTTCATTCTGGACAAATAGAACAGAAGAGAAATGATGTTAAAGAATAGCAACCTAGAGCAAAGCCCTTGGTGGGAAGTAGCAAATGGACTGACAGAAATGACAAAGAGGACAATTGCAGGTTACCCCAAAGAAGGACATGCATTAAAAATTCAATTTAAAAAATAACTGGCGTACTCAAAACTAGAAGAAACAAAACATGAGCAAAAGAATTTATGGAAATTACCTATACCAAGGGACCTCTATAGAAACCATAGTTTCCCTGATTGTCTGGTAGGCATGAATGCCAATTCATGAGTGAGGGGGTTTGTGGGTCAGCAAAGCCACTTACAGAATCTCATATATAAGTCATGACCAAGGTGATCACACAGAAGGCAGGGCTGTTGTGAAATATTTGTACACTTCGTGAAAGTGTATTGCCGTGATTGGCGTAATGAAAAGCTGAACAGCTGCTAATGGCAAGGAAGAAGTTAGGTGGGACTTCCAAGAACAGAGAAGACTCTGGGAAGAAGGGCAGAGCCACCAGCCAGACAGAGAGAAAACAGAAGGTGTAAGATAAAAGAGAGGCAACACCACAGGACAGAATGTAGACTAAAATAAATGGGTTAATTTAAGTTATAAGAGCTAGTGGGAAATACCTAAGTTAAGGCCAAGCTATTATAATTAATAAGTCTCTTTTTTAAAAATTATTATGAATAAAGTCTCATTTTTTATCTATGTATCCTCCTGTTCAAACTTTCCCCCCCTCCTGTCCCTCCCAGTCACTCTCTCTTCTCCCCATCTCCTTATCTCTTCCCCAACAAGAGCAGGAGGTCCCAAGGTCCCAAGGTGGCTTAGTTCAGCATACACTCTAGGCAGATCCACTTTCCTCATCCCAACATCAAGACTGGGTCAGGTGTTCCTCTGGAGGGAGTGGGCTCCAAGATGCCCGTCCAAGGTGCTTCAGATCTCAAGCTGTTCAGTGGTTGTGGTTTGCAGCGTGGGTATGCTTTGCTTTTTGTTTAAAGTCCACTAATGAGCGAGTACATCCCCTGCTTCTCTTTCTGGGATTGTGATACCTTGCTCAGGAGGATATTCTCCAAATCCATCTGTTTGCCTGCAAATTTTTGGATAGCATTTTTTTCTTACTGCTAAGAAGTAAGTACCATTCTGAAGAGGTACGACAGCTTCTTAATCCATTCCTCAGTTTAGGGGCATCTAGGTTGTTTCCAGGTTCTTGCTATTACAAATAATGCTGCTATGAACATAGTTGAGCTAATGCTTTTGGGGAACAAATGCGTGTCTTTAGGGTATATGCCTGAGAGTGATATTGCTGGATCCTTGGGGATATTGATTTCCAGTTTTCTGAGAATCCACCATACTGCATTCCAAAGTGGCTAAACAAGTTTACACTCCCACCAAAAACAGAGGAATGTTCATCCTCACTCCACATCCTCTCCAGCATAGGCTATCATCTGTGATTTTAATCTTAGCCATTCTGACAGGTGTAAGGTGGTATCTCAAAGTTGTTTTGATTTGCATTTCTCTGGTGGCTAAAGATGTTGAGCACTTTTTCAGGTGCCTTTCAGCCACTTTTAATCCTTCTGCTGAGAATTCCCTTTTTAGTTCTGAACCCCATTTTTTAATTGGGTTATTAAGGGTTTGGGGCTCTAGTTTCTTGAATTCTCTATATATTTTAGAGATCAATTCTCTGTCACTTGTAGGGTTGGTAAAAATCTTTTTCCATTCTGTAAGTTGTTGTTTTGTCTTATTGACTGTGTCCTTGGCATTACAGAAGCTTCTCAGTTTCAGGAGGTCCCACTTATTGATTGTTGTTCTTAGTGTCTGTGTTACTGGTGTTATATTTAAGAAGTGATCACCAGTGCCAATGCATTAGAGGGTGCTTCCCACTTTCTTTTCTATCAAGTTCAGTGTAGCTGGGTTTATGTTGAGGTCTTTGATCCACTCGGATTTAAGTTTTGTGCAAGGTGATAGGTTTGGATCTATTTGCATTTTTCCACACACTACCATCCAGCTATGCCAACACCATTTGTTGAAGATACTATCTTTCTTCCATTGAATATTTTTGGCCTTTTTGTCAAAAATAAAGTGTTCATTGGTGTGTGGGTTAATGTTTGGGTCTTCAATGATTCCATTGATCCACAAGTCTGTTTTTATGCCGGTACCAAGCTGTTTTTATTACTGTAGCTCTGTACTATAATTTGAAATCAGGGATGGTGATGCCTCCTGAGGATCTTTTGTTCAGCAAAATTGTTTTGGCAATTCTGGCTTTCCTGTTATTCCAAATAAAACTGAGTATTGTTCTTTCAAGGTCTGTAAAAAATTGTGTTGGGATTTTAATGGGAAGTGCATTGAATCTGTAGATTGCTTTTGGTAAGATTGCCATTTTTACTGCGTGGATCCTACCTATCCAGGAACATAGGAGAGCTTTCCATTTTCTTATATCCTCTTCAATTTCTTTTTTCAGAGTTTTAAAATTTTTGTCAAACAGATATGATACTTCTTTGGTTATAGTTACACCAAGGTATTTAATGCTATTTGCAGCTATTAAAAAAGGTGATGTTTCCCTTATTTCTTTTTCAGCCCTTTTATCTTTAGTGTATAGAAGGACTACTGATTTCTTTGAATTAATCTTGTATCCTGCTACAGTGCTGAAGGTGTTTATCAGTTGTAGAAGTTCCTTGGTAGAATTTTGTGGGTCACTTATGTATACAATCATATCATCTGCAAATAGAGATAGTTTCACTTCTTTTCCAATTTGTATCCCCTTAATCTCCTTTCATTTTCTTATTGCTTTAGCTAAAACTTTGAGAACTATGTGGAATAGATAAGAGGAGAGGGGACAGTCTTGTCTAGTTACTGATTTTAGTGGGATTGCTTTGAGGTTTTTCTCCATTTAGTTTGATGTTGGCCATCAGCTTTTTGTAAATCACCTTTATTATATTTAGGTATTTTCCCTGTATTCCTGATCACTCCAGGACTTTTATCATAAAGAAATATTGGATTTTGTCAAAGGCTTTTTAAGCATCTAAGGAAAGATTATGTGAGGGTTTTTTTCCTTCAATTTGTTTATATAATGGATGACATTTACAGTTTTCCACATATTGAACCATCCCTGCATTTCTGGCATGAAGCCTACTTGATCATGGTGAATAACATTTTTTGTATGTTGTTGGATTTGGTTTTCCAGAATTTTGTTGAAAATTTTTGCATCAATATTCATGAGGGAAATTGGTCTGTAATTCTCTTTCTTTGTTGTGTCTTTGAGTGGCTTGGGTATCAGGGTTATTGTGGCCTCATAAAAAGAATTTGGCAATATTCCTTTGGTTTCTACTGTATGGAACAGTTTGAGGAGCATTGGCATTAGCTCTTCTTTGAATGTCTGGTAGAACTCTGCACTGAAACCATCTGGGCCTGGTCTGTTTTAATTTGGGAGACTTTTAATGACAGCTTCAATTTCTTTTGGTGTTATAGGACTGTTTAGGTCTTTAATCTGATCTTGATTTAAATTTGGTAAATGGTACTTGTCCAGAAAGTTATCCATTTCTTCTAGGTTTTCCATTTTTGTGGAGTATATATTTGCAAAGTACGACCTGATAATTCTCCAGATTTCCTGGGGGTCTAGTGTTATATCACCCTTTTCATTTCTGATTTTGATGCTCTCTATAATTAATAAGTCTCTGAGTCATTATTTGTGAGCTTATAGGCCAAAGAAATATCCAACTACACAGGACCAGAAGTTTATCTCACTGGTACTTATAAAGATTGACACTGAAACAAGATATTCTAGGGTGTCAGGTTCCCACAATCAAAGATAACAGCCAACCCACCATGATAAAATATAGTCAGGTAAAACCTACTAAAAATCCATTAAAACTATTTGGTGGGAGACAAATTGCTAGTAGAAACAAAACTGGGCCTCTGAGATCGATCTGCCAAAATATGGTGGCTTATAGCCAGAAGTTTCTGCCCTGGCCTGGTCCAGACTGGCCTATAGCTGTTTAGTCCCAAATAATCACACAAAGGCTTATATTAATTACAATCTGTTTCATCTATCACTCAAGTTCATTACCAATTAGCTCTTACAACTTAACTCAACCCATTTTTATTAATCGGTGCATTGCCACATGGTTGTGTGGTTTTACCTGTGTTCCGTTACATCTTGCTTTCTTGGGGTCAGCTTGTAGAATCTGTGTGGCTCCACTCTTTTTCTCCTTTGTCTCTGGATAGATTTCTTGCCTGTTTTAAGCTGCCTTGCCATAAGACAAAACAGCCTCTTCATTAACAAATGTTAGCAAAGCATATTCACAGCATACAGGAAGACATCCCACATCAGTGGTCTTGATATCTTTAGGTAGCTAAAGAATTTCCCAGTGAGTCTCCAGAACCCCAAGGAAACAATTTGGGTTAGGAAGCCCAGCAACTCTGCAGTGACCTCACCAATCTAAATTTTGAAAGCTTAGTAGGTGGGGCTGGACCCTGTGGTCATCAATCTACCACATACCATCTTGGTGAATCGTGGAATATGGGCAAAGTTTCTTAAGCATTTGTTTGTCTGTTAATCTTTGCCTAGTGGTGGCAGCATTTTCTTAGTTCCCCGTTGACTACTTCTACAGTCTTGTGCCTGTGCATAGGTTGGAGTGCATAGGAATGATGAAATTGCCACCTTTTGCAGTTCTAAGCAAAGAAGTAGCTGGAGAAGGAGAGTGCAACAATTTACAAGGCACTGGAGTCCTGTGTTCAGATAATGTCAGATTCACAAGAGTTCCACCTTCTTTCCAAGTTCAACATGTGACAAGCATCTGTTTACTGAGTATACCCTGTCACTGCTCTATAGTCCTTATGTGTGGATCCCACTCAGTTTTTACAAAAGTCCAACTTAGTTTATGTGGTTTTAATGAGAATGTCCCCCACAGACTTGGTATTTGAACACTCGGCCCCCAGTGGGTGGCGCTGTTTAGAGGATGCTATGAACATGCTTTGAACATTTAGGAGGTATAGCCTTGCTGTTAGAAGACCATTACTAGTGTTTGGCTTCGAGAATTTGCAACCTTGCCTCACCTCGAGTTCATTCTATTTGTTTCATGTTGCAGTATGAATTCTGTTCTCTCAGAATTCTTATACTTCTAATTGCTGCCATTTCTCTCCACCATGGTGTACTCAGATTGGTGTCATCATCATAATCATTTGGCTTTTAAAAATAGGTTTCTCTGTGTAGCTCTGGCTGTCCTGATACTAGATCTGTAGACCAGGCTGACCACAACCTCACAGAGATTTTTCTGCCTCTGCCTCCCAAGTGCTGGAATTAAAGGTGTACACCGCCACTACCCATCCATTGTCATTATTAAAGTATAATTACATCATTTCTCTCCATTCACTTTTCTTTTTCTCCTTCCTTCCATGCTCTCTCCTCCCAAGTTCCTCCTCAAATTCCTGACTTTCTCTTCCTAGTTGTTACTGTTACATATACACATATTAACTCATAGAAATACAATCTGCTCAGTTCATCCAGTAATGCTTGCCCGTCCATGCTTT
Organism: Sigmodon hispidus; assembly: GCA_004025045.1. Classification (NCBI taxonomy): domain Eukaryota; kingdom Metazoa; phylum Chordata; class Mammalia; order Rodentia; family Cricetidae; genus Sigmodon; species Sigmodon hispidus. The sequence continues at coordinate 72,489 of PVIH01006241.1, read as the reverse complement.
CAGGGTTGGCCACTTGGGTCTCTTAGCCCACCAGGATAGTAAACCAAAATAAATTCTCTCTTCCTAATTTTTCTTTGATTGTGGTATTTTATCAAGGCAACAAAAATGTAACTAATACAACTAATATCTCCATTTTATAGTAGAAAAGACTAAAATTGGGTATCTTAATTAACCACCAAGGTCTACATATCTAGTGTAATAACACTGATTTGGCTAGCCCCAAGCCCCAACTCCTGGCTCCTATTCCATTAAACACATGGCTAATAATTTTGGTCAGTGGAAATTAGTAGATACAATTTGAGAGTTGACAAACTATAGTGAACAAACTAAATCCTAGTCCCCATCCTGTAGAATGCTTGAGATAAGGCCAATTGAAGGTTTTAGGGGTGGGGGTTGAGACTGTATGATCAGTAATATCTAAAATTTGCTCTGCCTGCTTTCAGCTTGCTGTCTTGCCCAAATTTATACTGTGATTATAATCAGACATCAAAGCTAAGGTAGGCTGTTTACAGTCATCAAGAGTGGGGAAATGAAATGTCAAGAGTTACTAAAAACAAAGAAAATATCTTCTGTCTTTCTGGACCCAGCCAAGAGTGTAACAGCTGTAGCTGCCCAAAATCTGAGTCATAGCCAGCTTCACCATTCTCTCAATTCAGGTTTAAAAATATTACTCACTTCAGTTCACATCCCTGACATGCAGTGAGACAGCTCTGGGGCTCCTGTTGCCCACAACTACAGTGTGAGAAGATAATGTGGTCATGGCCCTGTTTATTGAAGCTCAACCCTGCAGCGCAATTGGGAGGAAAGCTTAATGAATCCATAGGTAATGAGACTGACTCATCCTCCAGCAAGCATACCAGGGCAGCTAGCTGCCAATCACTGTAATAATATTTCCTATTTGTGAGCATGAAAAAATCTATCTGAAAAAAAATGTTATAGTTAGAGTTTCAGAATGTGTGTGTGTGTGTCCATGAAAAAATTACTAGACACACAAAGTCATAATCTGTAAGGAAGCCATCCCTTTCTAGAAGACTTGAAGGTTGATGTACTCCATCAGTATTACTTTCCACACCTTTCCCTTGTTCCAACATACCTATTAACAAGCCTGTGGGTACCCTGTCTTTTTACCTTGGGAATTTGCTCAGTTCACAGTGTTCATAAACTAAGCCAATCAGAACCCATGTTTTAATGTGTAGGCAATGACTCGGACAGCATTATTTCCTGTTAATGGGCATTAATCCAACTCTTCTTTATTCCTGTTTTACCTTGTGCTCCTCTGAAGCATCTTGTTTTTTTCATGCTGAGTTTGGCTGCTCTGCATCTTTCCTCAGTTTACTTGTATGTATTCATTGCTCTTCTCAGTTTTTCTGTCACTGTGACTTGGATCTCATTCACCCTTGTGGGATTCTTTTCTAGCACCACTTTTAGCACATGGAAAAGCTATTGATTTTTGCCAACCTGTTTTATTAGACCTCTTATGGCAAAATGTTCAACATTTTGTTCCTCACTTAGATCTTTAGAATAAATGATATCTGAAAATAGTTATGATTTTATCTTCTATATGATAATATTAAAAAAAATGTTTTATTTTCTTTTAAAAATTTTGATTCTATTATATAAACCACTAACTTACAGAGTCTGGATATGATTTGTGATTTCTGGTGGGTTTTTTGGGGGGGGGGGTTTGGGGTTTTTTTTTTAATTTAAGCCAAACAGAAAAACATGAGCAAATCCTGTTCTACAGAGACTTTTGGCTTTAGTTATATCTCCAAATCTCAGATTCTCTGTTTGTAAAAGGAAGGTGAGAATTCATTCCATTGTATTTCTGATATTTGATTTCACTACTAGAGAAATACAACAAACTAATAAATCTATCCTCATTCAAAGAAGTTGTCAAGGCCTTATAGGGAAAACACAACTGTGAGAAAATAAAGTGGTGTACTCTTTATTTATTATTGCAGGCTTGGGAGGCACAGGCAGAAGGATTGACATGTAAAACCAAGGCAAGTGTGGCCTGAGCTACACATAGAGCCTCTGCCCCACTGACTCCTGCAAACAGATGATGGCATTCTTCTGAAGAAGGGTACCACATCCCTAGAGGTGCTATCTTGACATTGTCAGCATGATTTGGAAGCTTATAACATTCTCTTACATAAAATTTTCCAGTCAATAATATATTAATTACCTTTTTGTCATGACAATCATTCTTTAAAAGTTTTGGATAAAATCTTTGCCTCTATATTCCTACTGGTCTTCTGGGTCATATTGGATAAAGTCTTAGTTGAAGGCACAGACATCTGGTTGGAGGTTCTGTATCTTTGGCGCCAGCTATAGCTGAAATTATTTAAATGTAATATATGATATAAAGATTAATATTTATTAAAGGGTTAAACAAGCACTCATGGATATAAGATAATTTTAATTTTAGGAGAGTCGGAACTTTTTGTGTAGGATGTTTGGTCTTTTTTTTAGAGAAAGCCGGAACAAAAAGGAAGGCAATTTGGGGTTTTGTGTCTCTAATGATTTTGACCATGCCCCATCAAGGTCTGGATTCTCTGATGTCACAAGCACTTCCTTGAGTAACCTATGAATCAAACTACAAAGCTCCCTATTCTTGGCTCATTCTCTCCTTTGTTGCGACCATTCTGTTCTTTACCCTCCCACATTCTGTGAGTGCTACCCACATTGGGTATCATCTAGGTGCCTAAAGGGATTTATGGACTATAAGAAACCCATGACTTCTCGCTGTCTTTTCTGAACTATGGCTTTATGCCCATATTGAGTTCTTCGCTATAGAGAGTGAGCCTGAAATTAGAAACAACATGATTTATAACTTTAATTCTCCAAAATCAAATCTACAATAATTCCTGATCAGGAATAAAACAAAGTCATTGCTGGTTAAGTAAAGCCCATTTTTCTGTTGACTTTGATAACAAAGAAGAGACTTTTGGAGTTGGCCATGATGAAGTAAAAAGCTATGAGAAAATAAAAATAAGAAGCTGGAGAGATAGCTCAGTGGTTAGGAATACCAGAAGCTCTTACAGAGGACCCAGGTTTGGTTCCCAGAACCAAAATGGGGAAGTTCACAAATATCTATATCTCCACTTCCAGGGAATCTAATACCCACTTCTGACCTCTGAGGACACTGTACCACGTACTTTAGACATTCTTGAAGGCAAAATATCCATGCACATAAACATAAAGATTTTAGAAATAAAAATAAATTAAAAATACAGAAATTTGATGAAGGCATATGGAGCATACTCCTATAGGATCCTGAAGTTATATGTGAGTTGGTACAAGGTTAACTTGAGTAGACTATAATAAGTTAAGGATGTTTATCACTATCCTGAGTAATCTCTCTTTTTTTAAAAAAAAACAAAAAAAGTCCAAAGGTACAGACAAACACCAAAGAAAATACAAAATCAAATGTGTGTGTAAAACTCTGTGTCCAATTCAAAAGAAAGTAGAAATAGAAGAAAACAAAATCAAAGGTGAGCAAAACAGAAAATGAAGCAAGTCAGTAGACATAAAACAACAAACTATGTTAATAACTGAATTATGTGATGCTAAAAAAACTAGACATGTTGAACCAAAGGGAAAAGCCCATTAGATGAGATCAGTTAAGATCAAGGCTCAACTTTGAGTTATTTGTAAGAGATCCATGTTCAACACAAAGACATTAACAAAGTAAAACGATGAAAAAAAGATTAACCAGGCCAATGGGACGACTCAACGGAGATGCTTGCTGCCACATGACCACCTTAAGTTCAAGTCCTCAGGGGAAACATATGGTAGAAGGTAAGACTTCTCCAACTCTTAGACAACCAACTGCTGCAAGTTGTCCCTTGACCTCCATGTGTACACTGTGGCCTATGCCTGCTTGCACACACACACACATACACACACACACACACACACACACACACACACACACACACACGGGAGAGAGAGAGTCAATAAGCACACTGTATATATTCATCAGGGAAACACAGAACACAATCACACCAAGATGTCCCTGTGTGGCTCTGATAATGCTAAAACATGTTGTAGTAAGTTTTTCCCGGACCTGTTTTGGGTCCGGGAGGTTTGTGACCTGGGGCGCGCGGCGGAGGTTGGAACCTGGTTCGTGTGCCATGGCTTTTGTCCCCCAAAGAAATGAATTACACGCTTATATTAACTTAATACTGTTTGGCCCATATCTTAAGCACATTACTAGCTAGCTCTTTCATCTTAATTCAACCCATTTATCTTTCTACCATATGGCCCACAGCCCGTGGCTCACCTGGATTCCTACATGCTGCTTCTTCCGGGGGCGGCTGGATGGAGACTGGCTTAACACCCCCCTTCTTCTCCTACCTGGCTGCCTCTGATTCTCCACCCACTTCTATGGTGCCATGCAAGGGCCAAAACAGCTCCTTTATTTACATTATACAGAGAACATTCTGCCACAAAAACAAAGAAGATTGATATCATCAAACACTGAAAAGGCTGTAGAGCATCTAGAATTCCCATTGCTGTCTAGGGTAGGGAAGCAGTCCAGTTGTTTTAGAAAATGATCTTCATGTCTCACATAAATTTGTGTGCACTCCATCATATGACCAGGTAATTCCACTTCTATACATTTGTTGAAGTGAAAAACACGTATTTCTATGACTTAACTAGAAACTTTCTCAAAGCAACTGATCTATAACAACCTTAAACCAGATGCAACACAGATGTACGCTGACAAGAAAATAAAAATGGAAAAGATAAGCAATGTATGCAATGTAGTACTTCAATGAAAAGAATAATTAACTATTGTATGCAATCACACTTCAATCTCAAAACAAGGCATTTTTATTGAGTGAGAGACAAAATAATGGTATTAGTTCACTGCCTGAAAGTTCTAGAAAAAGCAGAGTTTGACAATAGTCATCCTTTTCTGATGCAAGTGGAGGGTGGACTGACTGGGAAAGGACATGGTCTGGGGGATGGTTAGCAGATACAAGCCTGTGTCCTGGGAAACTGATACACTTAATGCCTAACCATATCATCCAAAGTTCATTAAACATTAATATGTGGCACCCACCACATAAATACATGCTGCCTGTGTTTTCTGTCACTGCTAATTGTGTGCAGTCACATGCTAACTTGTGAACATTAATTATGAATTATTTATTGTTTTATAATTATATATAATACAGAATTCATTATATGTAATTATAATTAGCCACATTTTAATCCTGTAAATATATGAGTGGTAATGTATATCATTAACACAGCCTAAGTTCACCAGCGCCTGCTCAGAAGCCATTCAGCTTCTATTGAAGGTCCACCCAGTAATGAAGAGATGATCACAGTGGATAAAAATTCGCTCACTTTGTACAGCTTCTCTAAGAGCAACAGGATCCTGTTCACCCAGATGTTGACTGAACACTCTTTCTCAATGAATGTTAATAGTTAATTTAATAACAGAACAATATGATTCCAGAGATTACTGTCCATGCTGCCTAGTGGCGAGTGGTTGTTGAATAATGAGCTAGAACTGAGCCCTGGAGGGAAAAGTTGTGCTATCAATTCATGCTTTAAATTACATATTTTCACATTTTTTTTTCATGGCATTATAGATCAAACCCAGAGGCATGCACAGATACACACAGCAGGCAGGTCAAGCTACAGCCAGGCCTGGATTGGTTGAAACTGGGTCTTGCTCGATAACTAGGGCTAGCCTTAAACTCACAATCTATCTATCCCAACCTCCTGACAGCTAGGATTGCAATCATGTATCACCAAGCCCAGCCCTTTATTATCAATTCACAGATGTAGGGTGCTACAGACAACATTGGGGGAGGGGGGCTTCAAGGTGCTAGCATCTATCATCATGGATTTTGTTGTTAAAATGTATGAAGAAGTTCAAAACTTTATAATTCAAAGGAAATTTTTTAAAAACTACATTAAAAACTAATTATTACAGACATCAACAGAAGGGTTAACAAAACATTTTGTTTGGGTTAAATTCCAGGTAAACATGGCCTATAAATCCAACAATGCCTGTGTGTTTAAACAAAGTGTCTTTAACTAAGGAACTCAAGAAGAGGGTGTCATCCCCACTGCTTAACAGCATTATGTGCTCCTTTGGGAGATTTTAGGAACATGAGGCAAGACCCCTACCAGCTGACAGAAATCTGAGCAGTCAAATTGAATCCCTGGACATCACTCCAAGCCTTAATGAGCATGGGCTTATCTGTGGCTAACAGCAGGAGAATTAGCTTCCTCACTCCCTACACTGGTGACAGTCTGATTTCCAGATGTTGAGCCCTGCTCAGCAGGGTTTTGGCAGCTCCACACATTTCTTAACAGATAGCTCTGCTGTTTCTGCCTTGCCTTTTGGGGGAACAAAAATGAATTGGTAAATTCACAACACCATCTTTTCAAAGGAAATGAGGAAGGAAAATGACCTGCATATTTACAAAGCTCTTGGTTACAATTTTCCTCATTTTTGCACTGTTTTCAAGAGCCTGCCCCACAGGGGAGCAGAAGAGAACAGAATAAAGGGACTGAAATCTACAAAGACCTAACAAAACCCTTGCATTTGGTTTCACTGGACTTCCAGCCATCAAACGTAAAAAACCATACTATTGTGTTTTTCCTAGGAGAAAAATCAGAGCCTGGCTCTTTATCTGGGGGAGCCATATGCCTGCTGTAATGACGCTGAGTTTATCTGAGAGCTGTTCCTCTTTGCTTTCCAGAACTCTATCCCAGTATGGAGTTGGCTTGGAAGCATTAATGGAATCTAGCTTCCTCTCCCTCTTTCCTCTCAGCCTGGCTTGCTCTCTAGGACTAAGCTCTCTGGCAGCAGCTCATTCTGTCTTTCAAACACAGCTCTGTGGAGGACTGAGATACTCTTTTTCAAAAATAAATGAACAAATACAATATATCTAAATCCCAGAATGGAAAAGATCATTGGCAGAGAAATCTGTCAATATTCCAGAAAAAAGAATGATTACAGGCTTGGTTCTGACACTAACTTAATAAGCCAAAGAGATGTCACTAACTTAGATTTGGGACTCTAGAATTATAGAACATAGTGGCCAGGTATGGTGGCATGTACTTGTCAGTCCAGCAGCTTAGACATCTGAGGCAATGTGACTAAGGCAACATAGCCTGAACCCATCAAAGTGAGAGGGAGGGGGAATAGAGAGGAAAAGCCTAGGAAAGGGAAAGATGGATAATGGCTCATTTCAGCTCCTACATCTATCAGCTGTCAGTGTCTCTCCCTATGGACTGTTATTTTTGCTGTGTCTGCCTCATGAGGTTTTCACAAGGGCTGAAGAGGGTCATACCTGGGAAGTACTTACAAGATCCTGTTGTAGAGTTGCCACAAAGAAAGGGTCAGCCACTGCATCTAGACTTGACTAATAACTCTCCTTTCAAATGGTGTGTGTGTGTGTGTGTATGTGTGTGTGTGTGTCTGTCTGTCTGTCTGTCTGTGTCTGTACGTGTGTATTCTCATACACATAAACATCAACTTTGATCCCAATGTGACCTTTGACAGTATCTAAAGAACCTTCTGACTTTCCTAACAGCTACTCAGTTTGGGAGAATTGTATAGGGAAAGCATCATGGGTTCTAAGACATAAATCTCCTGCATCTTTCCACATGACAGGACTCTGATGGTTTCCTCTGATAAACTCTGCTATTTCAACAGAAGTGTGTGAAGAGTTTGCAAAGCAAACATCTAGGGATTCTGGCTTCAAAGGCTGATTTAAGACCCTCTGTCTTTCTGTCCAGGTGATATGAACTGTCTTGTCTTCAAAGTTCATTCTTCAAGGCTAAGAAACAAAGATAGAATAAGACTTTGACCATGATTGTTACTAGGTCAAATAAAGGGATATCTCTGAGGGTAAGAACCAGGACAGATTCACAATGAAGGTAACATGACTGTTGTCATGATAAATTATAGTGAATAGAAACTAGTAACCACTGAGGGCATACTGTGTGATGTATATAAGTGTGACATCATCTTGACATTGCAATATGACATTGGACATTGTAATGTACAAAGTTCAAGGTATATAACTAGACAATTGAGTTATGAAATAGTATAAAAACTAATGATGTTTTAAGTAGGTCTATGATTTTGTGTTGGGCAGCATTCATCTTATCCTCAGTTATATGTGGCTAATCATCTTGTATGATTCTATCAAATCCTAATCACCACACTCAGCTTAATGCCAGTGCTACCCCAGACATGGCACTCATGTCTGACCCAGGGCACTGAGTCTCTGCACTCTCATCACTTAAGAACAGCCCCTCCCATGCTCTGCAATCTGTTTCAAAGGTAAAACTCATTTTAATTGGTTTAAATTCCCATTTTGTATCTCAGCAATAGGACATATCCAATATCTAATCACAAGCAGTAGGTTTCTTAGGGGCATTTGAATTTTCCTGATGGCATATAACATAATGGTATACCTTAAATGCCAAAGCTATCTTAGATCTGATGAAGGATGACAACATTGTGGCTAGAGCAGGAGGTGTGACCCACAAGAGAGATGAACCAGCACATGGGGAAGCACAGAGGCACAGGACACACACTTTTCCCAGGGCACAGAAAAGAGATATATAGGACGTGTGAGAATGGCAAGCATCAGTACAGCACAGAGATTCTTACAGATATCTCTTCCCCAAAGAAGAATAATGGGGACACTTCCCAGTTGTTCTGTTGATATGAGCTCCATCAGCCTTTAAAAGAGACAAGAGGGAGACTGGAAATGCAAGCATTTCCCATATGTGAACTGATGGTACCCAAGGTCATAGGGCCTCACCACACACACACACACACACACACACACATACACACACACACACACACACATACACACACACACACACACACAGCAGTTATACAATCCTGGATTATATTGTTTATATTTTATTTCAGTATAATTAATTGATAAATGTGTGTTTTAGGAAAAAGGGAAGGAGGGATTAGTATCTTCATATGTTAGAGACACCACAGGAGGTTAGGATTTAGATATCTGGTAAGTGGTCAAGTTTTAAAACAATGAGAAGAAACTTTTTTTAATTGTAGCATTTAGAAAATTTACAAAATGCTGAAAAGGTATTAGGAATAAAATAAGCACTATCTAAGCCACCCAGAAAGAAAAGCTGTCAGTTTCCATGACTTACTTCCCACCTACTCATTTTTCATCTTTAAAAACAGGCTAGGCTTACTTACCCATGCTGACCCATATTATTGCTTATTTTGGCCATTTTAGTGGCCAATTAATAAGTGCATCAACAGTGATTCCGACCAGGTCTGGTGACACACCCTTGTCCTCCCAACACTCAAGATGAGACACAGAGGAAGGAGGATGCGAAGGCCGGAACCATCTTTGGCTATTTAGTGAAGAGGGAGAGGGAGGGAAGGAGGGAGAGACAGAGAGACACAGAGAGAGAACCTAGTATTTTTAGTGTATCGGCTGAGGAACAGGTCAATCTCTCTGTGTCTTTTATGAGAGTATATAATGAAAGAATTATGGTGGAGAAAGGGGCTTTAAAATGTTCCAGATTAATCTCCTATAATACATGTAAGAAAACGCAGGAGGACCGAGCAGAGCCACTTAGTAGCACACTGAGAAGTGGGAGCCTGCCCCTTTAGCTCCAATGACATTCTTTGTGTCACTCTGTGGTGCCTTCCCCAGTCTGTCTCCTTAATGAATTGACCTATGACTGGCATCTCCAGGCTGTATTTAATCACTTATTCTAAGTATTGATTTAGCTATCCACACAAACAAAAGCTGGACATTCAGCATGGAGTGCAGCTAAAAGGCAATGCTTTCTACTAAGGGAGCAAAACATATCTAGATAAACAAAAATCACGCTCTCCTGTCCGCTCCCAGCAGGACACAGCGGGAGTTCCTTGTGACTGCCACTGAATTACTCTATGATTTCCTGAAAGTTTTATTACCAGAAGCATATGGGAGCATTGATTTTATGCCAGATCATTCTGAGCTATAATAAAGATAATAACAGCTTGACTTCAGCCATGACATGCAAACACAGGGCTCTGTAAATAATGGTCAGCCTGTGTGTTCAGTGTGATGTAGCCCATGATACAACTGGATGATGCAGACCTCATCTATGACCTTGAATCTTAATGTTGGGGATACATGACCTTGAATCTTAATGTTGGGGATGCATTTGTAGTCTCTTGTGCAGACACAGTGGGGTGTGTTCTGGAAATGATCATCCTGGCCCATGACAGTAAAGAACAGATGCACAGCATAGGTGACACATGTTAGGTTTGAGACCATGCTTACATGTAATAGCATCTTCCTCTCTCTACCTTCACAACTACTGTAAAAGAAATATCGTCATCCTACTGGAAGGTTCCCTGTATACCTTCAGTCTCCTCTTCAAAGGAAGTATACCAAGTACCCTAAGCAAGCTAGGGTTACAGGTGGGGTACCCTGTTTAAAGGGTGCACATTCACTAAACAATGAACCTTTCCCCCTTTCTGCCATTTGTGAATCAGAGACAACCTGAATATAAGCAGGTACAATGGGTGTGGCAGTTTGAATAGATATGGCTCTCATAGACTCATGTGTTTGAATGCTTGGCCCATAGAGAGTGGCATTATTAGAAGGTATGGCCTTGTTGTAGAAAGTATGTACTGTGGGAATGGGCTTTGGGGCCATATACTACACACCACCATGTTCCACCATGGCAATAATGGGCTAACCATCTAAAACTGTAAACTAGCCCCAATTAAATATTTTCCTTAGAGTTACCATGGTAATGGTGTCTCTTCACAGCAATAGAATCCCTAAGACAATGGGCTGCCTATCAATTAATTACACAGCATAGAACCCCCTACCTGCTCTCTGAAACCTGCAAGAAATAACCCCTACCTTGCTTCATGGACTTGAGTGTCCCTCAGAGTCCCTGTCATGCTAACTTCCCATGTTGTAAATAACTTCCCTAATAAATCTCAGAACCAAACAACAATTCATCACAGTGTCCTTTTTGGATCCCAAATTTTGAGAGCCATATATTATGAGTCATTGAGTTAGGGCAGAGCAAGGAATAAAACAGAAAGAGAATTATAATTAGTGATAGCTCCTTAGAAGATCTAATGGCGTACTTGGCTAGGGAAAGCCACCCAGCACAGAAATCCTTGGGTCACAGATAGCAGACCAAGCCTTTCTCATCTCTAATGATTGCAGAAGCTGTGTGACTCTGCTTCCTGCTTCTATAGTTGTTCTCTGTGGTAGGAAATTTTAGGGCAGAGGGAGATAGTATATATCAGAGCCAATATGTATCCTCTGCTTCTTTCTCTGCCTCAGAGACCCTGTGACCCAGATGGAGGACAGCTGCTCAACTGGTATCAGATCAGGACATACCAAACATGCAGAATTTTATTATGTTCTGACACTGAGCTCTGTCTAGGTTATGCAATACTTGTTGCTGCTGAAGCTTGCCTAGCTTATCCTGACAAATTTAGTAATTATATTAATAAGTTCATGAAAAATCTTGATGGCCTTTGAACTATCTCATGACCTACAGAAAATCTGTATTCACTTTGAGCTGATAATCTGTTCTGTAAATAGTTTAATGTAGGGTAGAAAAATGTCCCCACTGGTCATGCTTGCCATCCAAGCTTGAGACCTTAAGAATGAATTCCCAGAACCCATGTCCAAAAGCTGCATATGGTGGCATGTACCTGTCTTCCAGTTGCCGAGAAAGCATAGAAAAGAAGATTCCTGAAGCAGGCTGGCCCCCTGGTCTTGCTGAATTGATCAGCTCAGGGTTTAGTGAAGGAGGCTGCCTCAAAGAAGAGAAAGACATTTAATGTCAATCTTTGGCTTCTACACACACATAAACAATTATAGATTCATATAATGAGAGAGGGAGAGAGAAAGAGAGAGAGAGAGAGAGAGAGAGAGAGAGAGAGATTGTCTTGAAGGTGGACTATCTTGATGCCTCTCAAGTTACATTATTCTTGATGATTCTATAGATGCTGTTGGCAGTTCCCATTGAAATTCAGCTTCGAAGGAAAGCCGGTTCTATTTGACTGTTTCATTAAATGTTTTCCCCTCTAGGAATTAAAAAGAAAATCCAAAGAGGCACGCTTGTAAGATGTTTCCCTTAATTATTGATGTGTGCAGCTAAGGCCATGATCAAACAACTTAGCTCAGCTCTGCTGAGAGTGGAGATAGCTTGTTGCAAACAGGAACATCTTTCCTAACGTGTCTCTTAGTGAGTGTGAGCATCCTGCGGCTGACCCCAGCTAGGGAGGGAACACAACAGGAAGGCTACTGAGGACTCTGCACTGATGGTCCCACTGAAAGACAATCAGAGGGGGCTGAGGAGAGAGAATGGTAACAATGACAGGAATGTGACAGAGATAGTCCTGTGATAGCTTTTTATAAGTCTCTAAAACACAGTTTTTGACTTTACAATGAGTTTTGTGGCTTTCCAGGCCTTCAGCAGCTGATTGGAAGTACCAAGGCATCCAGCCTTGTAAGATGAACAGCTACTGTGAAACCAAATTCTCCAAATATACAGGAATTGTTGAACTAAGCCAAATCAATCAATCCCACCTCCTCCCCCCACATCTTAGAGGATACATAACCGTGATACATATCCTTAATGCACATCTAAGCACTGTAGTTTGTGAGCATCTACTATGAAAATGATTTCATCCTGACAACTGAGCAATTAAAAGAAAGGAAATTCAATTAAATATATATATAAAATTATGAGTTCATGGCACTTAATATTGTAGCAAGTAGAGACAAAATAGCTAAGTAAAAACTTGAGAATGTGAGGGTTTTAAAGACACATTAACTACAAAGAGAAACTCTCCATTTTCTTTTTTTATTAATAATTTTTTTATTTTTATAGAATGAAGTCTTTTTTTTTAATCCATGTATCCTCTTGTTCAAACTCCCTTCCCCCTCCCAACCCCTCCTGGCTAGCCTTCAACCTCCCTCCTCCCCATTCCTGCATCCCCTCCCCAGAAAAAGCAAGAGGTCCCAAGGTGGATTAGCTCTGCATCTACTCCAGGCAAGTCCGATTTCCTATTCCTAATATCAAGACTGAGTTAGGTGTTCCTCTGGAGGGAATGGGCTCTAAGGTGTCAGTCCATGCACAGAAACACAGTCTGAAACCTCCCCTTGAGGCTCCACATATTGCTCATGTCAGTGGACAGTTGCCTATCATTGAAGGTTCCCAGGTGGCTGTTCTTGATTCAGTGAGCTCCCCAGGGCTCCAGCCAGCCATTACTGTGGGAACTCTCCATTTTCAAACAAGATTGCTCAGAATGTCTCAGGGAGAAGGCAGAGTCTGAGCGAGTCAGAGGAGAAAAACTGCAGTTAAAACTATTAAATCTAGTGGAATGAAACAAAGGTAGAGAGACAACCTTATCTAAAGAGAAGCAATGGTGAAAGCTGTGTGGTTCCTGGGGAGAAATGAAAAATGAGAGCAGAACAGGGCCATGTCAGACAGCAGACTGAGATTGGCATTGCTTGATTTTTTTTTTGGGGGGGGGGCGCAGCTAGAATAAGTCATATGGTGCAGATTTCCGACAGTCTGAGCTACACACATCTCTTAACTAAGACACCTCAGCCCTGTCACTGCAGCATGGGAGCAGTCACAGAAAACACTTAACACATAGGAGTGGCTGTGTGCCAATAAAACTTTATTTGCGGACACCAATATTTGAATTTCATATCAGTTTCACAAGCTACAAATGTTCTCCATTTGAGGTTTTTCCAGCCATTTGAAATGCTTTTTTTTTAATGTTTTTTTGAGCTTGCCAACAGTGCTGAAATGAGCAGAGGCAGGATTGGACCCTCAGGCTGACATTCACCAGCCCGTGTCATAGAACCATGTGGATTATAAGGCAGCTTTGTTTCTATTCTGAGTCATGGGAAGGGAGGATTGGGGAGGTTCCAGAACAGACAGGCAGGCCTGACTCAGATGTGTGAATAGTAGAGCAAGGTGTGTTGGGGGCTGAAAGATCTGACTGCTAATCTTTATTGCCAACTTCAACAGATTTAGATCCACTGTGAAAAAAAAAAAAAAAAATCCCCTGCCGTGTTTATGTGTCTCTGTGTGTGTAAGAACTTTTCTAGATTAGGCTAATTTGAGGTAGGTAGACCCATAAGCATCATCATGCCATGGTCTGGGTCACCAGGCTACATAATTAAGAGAAGATGAGTTGAGTACCAGCATTCTGACTGTGGGTGCAATGTGATCAACCAGACACCTTCTGTTCTGATAACCATCACTTCCTCATAGTGATGCGCTGTTATCTCCTGTAATTGTAAATCTTAAATAAGCCCTTCCTCCCTAAAATGTTTTTTGGTGGGTAGTCACAACAAGAAAACTAATAGAGGACTGGAGGTGTCTCAGCAGCTAAGAGCACTGGCTGCTTTTCCCAAAGATCCTGGTTCAATTTCCAACATCTACATGGCTGCTCACAACCACCTGTGAGTCTGGTATGAAAGGCTTCTGTGCCTTCTACTGGCCTCCATGGGTACTGCACAAACATGGTATAAATATACACGTGCAGGCATTTATTAACATATAATAATAAAAAACAATAGCTATGAATTATATTTCCAGTTCTCATAGTTGAAGTTGGCTTGACCACTACTAATTCCAAACACACCTTGTTAGTGCCCACTAAAGGACAATGAGCCTTTATGATGTGGACCCACTATAACAGTGTGTAAAATAAGTATGTATTACAAAGAAACACATTCATAGGTCAAGAAAGAGATACAAGACAAACATCCCACATTTATTATTTGTATTCCTTTGAATTAGGGACATTATCTTGGAGGCGAGCTCAACTCTTCTATGTGATTTTTACCTGACTTCAAAAACTCCTTGGGCATGTTTTAATATTGCTGTGGTTTGCATTTAACTAAAAATCAAAGCTGACAGGAAAGCTCTTGACTCATTAAAAATGTATTTTCTAGCACTCACTTGCTCTCTCCCTCTGTCCCTCCCTTCATTCTCACGCTCTCTCTCTCTCTCTCCCTCTCTCTCTCTCTCTCTCTCTCTCTCTCTTCCCTGCCCCCTTCTTCTCTCCCTCTGTTTATCTTTTACTTTCATAGTTCTGAATTTTGAATTGAAAACTGAGAAGGCTGTTGCAAATATATATACAAAACCATGATAATATACAAAATAATTTCATTTGATATGGTTGATATATTACTGGATGATTTTAGTCTGAATGCACAATCTTCTGCACAGCCATGGAAACAGTGCTATTCAGGCAAGCTGGGAGGAAATGATGAACTCCTCTAACTGGCTATTATTTCTTTTAGCCTTCCCATCTGAGGAGGCCATTAATCTGGAACTGCTACCAATACAAGTGCCATTTGCCTTGTTTGTCTGTGGGGACTAAGATTCTTTTTCAGAAAGAGGAGGTTTATCAGAGTGAGGTTAGGACTCAGGCTTATGGCATGATGTTCAGACTATGTGTATCTGTGCATGTAAATGTGTGTGTGTCTGTTTATATGTGTGCCTGTGTGTGTGTATCTGTATACACATACACACATGTGTGTTTGTGCATGTATATTACTTGTGGTATATATCTATGTGTGTGCTTGTGTGTGTGTGGTGTATGTGTAGCTGTGTATGTGTTTGTGCATATGTGTGTATGTCTGTGTGTATGTAACTGTGATTCTGTGATTGTATGTCTGTGTGTGTGTGTGTGTGTGTGTGTGTGTGTGATGTACCATAAATGGAATTACTGCAAACTTCAGAACTTTCTCTGCCTGATCTAACATATCCTTGGTGCATTTGTGTGGAATGTGACTTTCATTTTTTCTCATTGGACCAAGAATCAAGAAACATTTTTAATCATGCAGCCTGCAGTCATCAACATTATTTTTCAATCTGGAGTGAGTTTGAAAACTTGCACTTTATTTTAAGTCTGTTATGTTGACCTCCACTAAGAACATTATTAATAAGGACTGACAGGAAAGATTGGTCCTAAATACAAAGTAGGCAATCTCTTCTTGTCCCTGTGTGTCTTGGTTGTAGTTGTTGTTTCTGTTTGTGTTTGGTTTTGTTTTAAATGGTGATATCTTAGGAGAGACAAGCCATGACCAGTCACTACCTGCCTACCTGCACTGGTTAGTTTTTAATTGTCAATGGGATACAGCCCAAAGTCACTTGGGAAGAGGAGTCTCAATGGAAGAAATGCCTCAAGATTGGCCTCTGGCCTTGCCTGTGGTGACTTGTCTTGACTAAGGCAGCACATTCCTAAACTGGGGTGGAAGAAGGAGCTACAGAAGGAAGCTAGCTGAGCATGGGCCAGAGAGTGAGACAGTCAGTGACACCCATCCATGCTTCCTGCTTGAGTTCCTGCCCTGACTTTCTTCAGTGATAAATTGTGACCTGAGATTATAAACCAAGTAAGCCTTTCCTCCCTATCCTGCTTAGTTTTATATCAACTTGACATAAGCTAGAGTCATTTGGAAAAAGAGAGTGTCTCAAGTGAAGAGGTGAGGCAAGTCTGTAGTGTACTTTCTTCATTCATACTGATGAGGTTGAGTCTCGCTCCTAGGGGCAGCACCTTGCCCTATACTATAGTCCTGGATAGTGTAAGAGACAGGAGGAATGAGCCTTGGGAGCAAGCCAGTAAGCAACTATTCTGCATGCAGCCTCTACTTGCGTTCCTACCCTGACTCCATTAGTGATGGAGTGTGACCTTAGGGGTGCAACCTGAAATCAGCCCTTCCCACCCTCATCACAGTGTTTGTCCTAGAAGCATAAATCAAACTAGAATGCCACATTCTCCTGAAATGTCTGACACGTGGCCCTCAAAATGAACTCAATGACAAAGAAAAGATGGTCATGGACACATATTTACCAATGTTACTTTGCCAATACTTCTCATCTGACTGTAAGAAAATTTTAAGAGAAAAAAACCATTTGCAGTCAAACCAATTCCTCTACTAAAACATCCCAACAACAATAGCAAAATCCATTTATGTGTTTGTTCCTCCTCTGCTGATGCTTCCTGGATGCTCTCTGTGTTCTGCTGGCTTCTCGGTGGTGCAGAAATGAGTGATGAGCTGATTCTAATCCAGGAACCCTGCTGAAAGGAAGCCCATGCAAACCACCTCTGCCAGTAAAGTAGTAAGCAGAATCTAGCTCGTCAAGAAACAGTAGGATGCAGTGATGTTTCTGGGTGTTGGACCTGAGCTGGGTTTCTTGCTGAAGGAACATTTTAGTTCTCTAAAAGGCTTAACAAAATATTAAGATAAGCATGGTTTTCCTCCTCCAAGCTGGCTAGCTACTCAAAGGAAATAACAGAGTAAAAACATCCTGGGAAAAGAAAATAGAGGGAAATCTTCATAATTTACCTGGACGAAGTACAAACAACACAGGCTGGAGAGACAGCCCATAAAGTACTCATATGAAGAAAAAAAAATGGGTGCAATGACACACTTGTAATCCTAGCCTGGGGAAACAGAGACAGGCAGATCCTAGCCACTGGCTAGTCACTGGACAACTTAGCCTTCTTGGAGAGTCCCAAGCCAAGTGAGAACCACTTTCTCAAACTAGGGAAGAAATTCTTCAGGAATGTGACCCCTGAAAGAGTATCCATGCACTAGTAGATGTCCCTACACTGATGTGCTTACAAGCAGAAATGTGGGTTCAGTGGAAGGAGAGAAAGAAAGAATGAATGAAGTTGGGAGGGAAAGGTTGCGGGGGAACTGGGAGGGAAGGGGTACAAGTGGATTTGATCAAAACACAATGTGTGGATCTGAAACTGTTTAAAAATAGTAAATGTGATTGGTGTTTAAGGTTGTCCTTTGGCTTCCACACATAAAAGTGACCCACCATACACACTTTGATAGTTGATGTGAATTCAGCCTGTCAGAAGATGGGCTGCTGAGCATGCCTTGGAGAGATTATTTTGATTACACTAATTGGTGTGGGAAGACCCATCTTAATTGTGGGTGGATCCATTCCCTATGAAGGAGATCCAGATCTGGGAATGCACAAGAAGAGAAAGGGAAGTAAATGCACTCATCTCTCCCTTTCAGTGTTTCTTGACTATGGATGTGATATAAGCAGCTTCCTTGAGCTCCCATTACTATGATTTCCTGACCATTATAAACTACGGTCTAGATCTGTGACTTACATCAGCCTTCCCTCCCTTTGCTTTTGTTGAAAATGTGAAATAAAACCAAAACATATATCAACACACACACATACACACACACACATACACTCACACATTCACACAATAAAAGCAAAAGCCACGTGGGTCCTGATTTCATCTCTCCATAAGCCCAAATGTTGTTGCTTGTCTGCCCATGGCATTAATAACTTTTAATAAACTCCTTACCTGACCTGCAACAATCCATCTCTATGCTCCCTTGAACTGGTATCTGAGAGTTTCAGGAACCTCTTAATATTTTGGAGAAGCACAGATCACTGTGTCTCTGGGTAAAAAGCTGGTGCCCTGAAGAACTGCTTATTTCGCAAATGTGCTCATTTCAAAATCAATATAAACACCCTGAGCATCCATTAAGCAAGCAGAGACACAGAAGCAATGATCAATTTACTGCTGTGTGCAGAAGAAATAAAGAGGCTCTGGTGGGGTTGGCTTCACCCATTCTCAGCAGAGAAGTGATAACAATCTACCTACAAGTAATGGGGAGGCCACAGGGACACCAGTGGCTTGAGCAAAGACAGGCCAGCATGATGTAGAAGCTCCAAGCTAAGGTCACATAATTCCAGCCTCAGCAAGAATTGGAATGGTAAGCCTGAGGAATGAAGCTTGAGACCTTCTCAAAAATTTGGTTTTATTTAATAAAGAACAGATACTTGAAAAAAAAAATATGTCTACCTGCTTGTGTGTATGTGTGTATGTATGTGTGTGTGTTCGTGTGCGTGTGTGCACGTGTGCATGTGTGTGTGTGTGTGTTACATGGTGGTCCAACAGGAGTCAGTTCTTTCCTACCATGTGGATTCAGGGGACTAAACTCAAATCACCGAACTTGATAGCAAGCATGTGTACCCACTGAGCCATCTCACCAACCCAGATACTTCTCAATTACTAATAAAGCTTAGCAACTACTGGCCTTGCATCTATAGGCAGGGAGGATATGAACTGGGTGGATACAAATACAGTGTATTTCAGGCAGCAGAGGAAACCAGTTAATCACTGAGTATTTAGGCTTCCAGATCACTTTCTCAGAGATGTCTTCTCCAGCCGTCTTGTCTAAGATTGAAACCTATAGCTCCCTATAAGTTTTCAATTGGAAGACAAACCTATTCCTCTGTGTGTCACTTGTTCAAAAGAAAAAATAAATATCAAACTTTAAGCACATTAAATTTCAGGGTTTATTTGCACAGAGAATGATTCATGAGTCAGGCAGAACTGAGAACCAGAAGAGGTTGGGAGAGTGTGAAGGGTGACCTTCTGTGGGCTGGACCCTGATGCACAATACAGATCCCACCTGATTGGTTGTAGCTAAGCATCTGAGAGTGGTGTGATGGGCACTTGCCTTATTTGGGCATGGTGTGGTGTGATGAGTTGGCTTCCTATGATTGGCTGATACCCAGCTTTTTGCTACACCCCCAAGTTAAGCTTCAGTACATTCACATTGAGATTGCTGTTCAGTGTAGGAACTTAAGAGTATGGATCTAGCTTCAGGCTACCAGCCTCCTACTTATGGGACATCACACTTATCAAGAGATGATAAGTCATGTGTTCATCTGTGGATTGTTTGTCTCCTCTTCTGAAATACTGAATCAGGAAGGGTCTATGTTATTTACTGCTGATTGAATAAATAGAGAAAACAAACCCTTAGAAAAAGGAAACTGCACACTTACTGAGTAGAGATCATCTTGCATCCTTAATATCTAAGGATGAGTAAATAATAGAAAGTGAGAGTCTAGAAACTCTCTCACCTAGAAAAAAAAAATGTGTTTATAAAAATTAAAACTATAGTCCCATAGAGTATCAAATCTCTGATGCTTAGCTCTTCCAGATAGGAATAAAAACTCAAGAAACACTTAAGCAGGTGTTAGAAGGATATGGCCACTGTGAAGTGGCTTAAGTCTCTCCTTAAGCAGGGGGATTCATATGATAAGGAAACAAGGCTACATGTGTTGAGCTAAAAAGAAGACAAACAAGGACAACAGGGATTTTGCAAGAGTCCAGATTTTATTTGGAGAACATCTGCAGAGGGATACTCTCTAGGTCAAGAAACCAGAGGTGGCTGTCTGCTTATAGGCTGGGGTAATTGCAAAATATGGAGAAAACACAAGACAGATAGGCAACAACATGGCAAGGTCATGGAGAGAGAAAATCAGGGCCCATGTGCCTCTCTGCTTTGGTGGTTCGTGTGTGTGTGTGTGTGTGTGTGTGTGTGTGTGTGTGTGTGTGTGTGTGTAAAACATCTCCATCATGAAAAAAAAAGATAGGGAAAAGATTTCAATTCAGTGAGGTAATTCCCATAAGACACACACAGAGAATCTAGTTTAAATTTTTTCAATAGGGATTATGAAAATTGGGATGATAATACAACTGGATCGGAGAGCATTCCACCAATGTCCCTTTATAGTGTGAGAAAAGTCTGGAAAGATGCAGAAAGGGATAAGCTAGGGAAACTTCATGAAAAAAAAAATATGGGACATTTGCAAAGAGCTTCAGAGAAGTTCATCCAAAGAAGCTGAGCGGCCATCCCTCCTCCAGCTTCTGCATGCTCAGAACACAGAGGAGGCTATACCTTTTTGCTTTGTGGACAAGAACATTGAGGTAGAGCAGAAGAATGGCAGATTGTGAATACAGCTAAGGAACTAAAACATTCCATGAGAGGCTTTTATGTGGGAGAAAAGCCTGGTGGGGGCAGGGAGTAGTATTCTGCTGTAAAAACCAGAGCCTAGTGTTACTTACAGACCAGAGTAGTTATAAACAATAAAGGGATTGAAAAATCCCCCTTTTTGGTCACTAGTTTTTAATGTTTTATGATTCCTGACATTGAAGGGCCCAAAATAAGTCTGAACATTAGCCCACCTACCCAGCTTCTTCTGTTGCTGACCCTTGCCCTATATTCTCAGTCTTAGGGAAGACAGTTGCTTTAGAAGATAAGACCCCAGCTGTGTCAAGAGCTATGCTAAGATAACCACAGACTTATGTAAACAGGGTTCTACAAACCCTTGTTATGCTTGTACAAACACCTTTTTTTTATCACAAATTGTATTACTAGTTTGCAAAATGTTATCATAAGTTGTAAATTCCTGAAATGTATTTTCACCCAGGACTTAACCTCAAATTGTATTTTTTATATATATATTACTTCTGAATCCCCCTCCCCCCACCTTGAGACTTTTGCTCAAAAAAGGACCTACTCTCTCTATTCAGGGTCATAGTGCAGATCCTGACCTGCATGTGACCCCTAATTAGTTAGCAGTCCTGGTACTCCGGGGTGATGAATAAAGTTCCTTCTGCTCATCTAACTTTAGTGGCCTTGTCATCAATATGAGTGCAATTCTGAGACCCAACAACATATTATCACATAGATAGGCTGTTTGATACATAATTCCCTCAACTATATTCAGCTAGTCTAGATGTCTCTTTGCTTCAATGGGGTCTTTAATGGCCTCTTCCATAGTCTGTGTCAGAAAGTAGTGTTCAATGAGTATGTGGTAAGTTGAGTTCTTCGGTCCTATGTCCACTAGAAGACAATACATCTTCTTCCAATGATGTATTTTCCACTGCATTTGATTCAGCTGTCTCCAGTGAGTAACAACTCACTATTGTTTCTGATAAACATTGGAAAATCATCTCCAAAATGAAAAAGAGAAAGAATATCTTCTATTGTAGGATGAATTTTAAAGCATGCCCATCTTTCCTAACCCTTTGTGTTTCCATTCCTGTTGCAACCACCCTTACAGGTCATGGAGTCATCTCTAGCCCTTGAACTTGAGTTAACTTTCTGATGATTCAGCTAGCCAGTGCAATACAGCTGACATTATGGTTGTACTTCTGAGATGAGGATCTAAGGGTCCTCTGTTCACTCCAGACATCCAGCCTCCTCTATTAAACAACCTCAACCAGCAATCAAAAGAAGCCACCTCAAGTAAAATGGAGACCTGATGTTTGGGACTATGCCACTTTAGACCAACCTAAAGCCAACAACTTTCTTAAGCACTGGAAAAAAGTGGTCAAACAGATCACTAATCAAAACAGAGCCACTGGGCAGATATATGGTCAACACAGGGTAAGTCAACTGAGATCCATTAGCCCTCACATGCTCCTTAGGGACACTCAGCTGACCCACAGAGCCATAATCAAGAGATGCATACTTAGCTACCAAGCTTGAAAGAGAATAGTTACCAATTGATATATTTGAATATTATATAAGTGAAAGTATTGAGTGAAATCTAACAAAATTATTTGGGCTCTAATACACTTATCAACTGCCTCGTTAGCCACTCAAAAGAAATTCGGGAAAAGGCATGTGACAGTTAGAATGGGTTCTTCCAATTACTTTCTTTTGAGTAGCATTTAATAACATTGACAAATGATGCTGGGAAACGATCTTGTGTTTTTGTTCAGTGCTAACTGTTTGCATACTATTGTAAGCTATCTCGCCTGTGTCTAAGGATTAATGTGACTGGCAGGGTATAAATTCTTCCAAGTCTTCTAAGTGTAGGGCTGAAAACAAGGCATCTTTTATAGCAAACATCACTTCATAGACTAGCAGGGCTTATCAGTGATTCGGTTTGGGGGCGGAGGATGGAGGATTGAATAGCAATGTCCAGAAATGCTATCTTACTTGGATTGTGTTACTACGACAACCATTCCACATGGCTCTTGAACTCAAGTTCATTCTTTTAATTAGCAGCCAGAGATTCCTTCTCTATCACCATCATTTCCCCAGGGAAATATTTCCAAATGTGTCTGGCTCTTCCCTTGCTTGCCTTTCTGTGGAAGAGGCCAAAGGAGCTTGCTAATTAGAATATCTTGGCGTTCCAGGTGGCGTCTGTAGCTAGGAGAACAAGTACAGAGAAGATTTTCCCTAAGAGGTGTTTCCCCCCAAAGGAGTTGTCCTTGGTACCGGTCTCTGTGGCCACTCTCATGTCCCAGTAGAGAAGAGAGCCTGGCCTGAGGGAGAAAGACAGGGAGACACACTGGCAGGAATGGCTTGAGAAGGTGGATTCATGCTGAGCTGGGCTCTACCTGGAAAGGTGATGATCTTTATTAACTCATCTATATATTATCAACTCTGTGAGTTTATTACTGCTTAGGTCATATCACCATGAAAAACATAACACACACACACACACACACACACACACACACAAAGGTAAATTGGCCTCTCATTCATGCTCTCTTCCTGCCTCAGCCTCTCAAGTGCTGGGATTTCAGATGTGAATCGCCAAGCCTGAACCAACAAATATATCTTAAGGAGATATAACAAAGAATGAAGACTGATAAATAAGGCCCTATTTTCATAAAGTTTAAACTATAAGCTACAGGATATGGCACTCATTAGAAAGACAAAATATATATAATAAGGTCATCTTCAGGCCACTTTGCAGAGCCAGAACTAAGATAACCAAGGAGATCACACCTTGGTTAGGACCAGCTAACTATGCATCCTTCTTGCTTTCTTCCCCAGGGCTTCCTGTGTACAGATCTAGCACTCATGTCAGTATCTGGAAGACAGACTTGGACTAGACCAGTTTATCTGTTCCTTTTGCCAATGTAGCTACATTGAGTAAATCCCTTTTAATTTTTTAGCTATTACTCATCTTCCCAAATGACAAATTCAACTGGTGGCTGAGCCTAGTGGGTTGGGGCCACTGCAGCCCAGGTTTTTACCATGAAATCTAGTGATGCTATAGGCTAGGTGGAATCAGAGGGTCTCTGCTAGCAATAGAGGGAAGCCTCTGGAAGAGAAATTTAGCTGCCTCATCCAGGAGAGTTAGAAATAGGTGCTAATTCTGCTTGCCTACCATATTGTCTGGAAA
Source organism: Sigmodon hispidus (assembly GCA_004025045.1). Classification (NCBI taxonomy): domain Eukaryota; kingdom Metazoa; phylum Chordata; class Mammalia; order Rodentia; family Cricetidae; genus Sigmodon; species Sigmodon hispidus. Next base: position 48,477 of record PVIH01006241.1, on the reverse strand, counting down.
TATTTTACTCAAGTCCTGAATGCACTTAAGTACCCAATACTTATCAATTTCTTCTCATTTTTCTGAAGTTCTAAACACAAAGGACTTTTCCAGATGAAATAGTCTGATGCAGCCAGCCAGGAAATTAGATTTTTATTGACCCAATCAATTTGGGATCAGCCAGCAATTTCCTGGACCTGAGCATAACTGGATTTTAAAGAGAATTTTAAACAAAAGGGCAATCATATCCAGGTGTATCTAAAAAATGTCATTTACAAGATAAAAAGTAATGGTATGTACAGATTAATGGCCTTAAAATTGTAGACCAGACACTACAGAAGCTCCTAGAATGCATTGAAATGTTGCAAATGGCCCAGTGAGACCTTTATAACTTTGGGTCTTCATTTACATGACATGCCATCTAAATTAATATAAAGAGTTCCTGTATTACATGGGCAATATCTGTGTTCCTGAGGACAGATTCTATTATGCTGCTGTAACAAAGAATTGTGAGATCCCATGAGATTGATGTCTCTGTGGAAGGGCTCTTGCTCACTGGATCTGGAGGCTGCATCACTTGTGTGGGATGTCAAAGATATGCAACTAGAGCAGCTGGAAAGGGACATGAGCAGCTGGTCTGATTCATTCACATCTATTCCTAATTCATTTTCTGTCATTACACCTAGTTCCATGTGGGGGCAGCTGGTCTTCCTGTGTGTTTCAGGACTGGGAAGAGACTGAAAATGTGGTAGCACAGGCCAAGTCACTGTGGATCTGAGCACTGTCTCCTCTTCAATACAAACCTATGTTGGAGATTGCACTGAGGTCTAGTCACTCTGCTTTAATTCTTTACATAAAATTAGAAATGGAAGCTGAGTGGAGGCAGCACATGTCTTTGATCACAGCACTCTGGGAGCAGAAGCGGGCAGATCTCTGAGAGTCTGAGACCAGCCTAGTCTACAAAGCAAGTTCCAGGACAGCCAGGACTATTACCCAGAGAAACCAGGGGGCGGCGGGGATTCAGACAAATAAAGAAAGAAAGAAAAGGAAGAAATGAGAGGGGCTGAGATAGCTTGGTTGGTAGTGTTCCCCCACACTCACACAAAAAGCCAGGTGCAGTACATGAACCTTTAATTCCAGCTGAGGCAAGCTGAGACAAGACCTCTGAAGTCTGCTGGTCAGCCACTCTAGATAAACAGCTGAACGCCAAGATCAATGGAAATCCTGAAGAAGGTGGAACTCTGGGACTGGCTTGCAAAATTTTTTTCTCAGATCTCTACAAGACCCTGAAAAGGACAAACAAACTGTTCTTGATGTAACCTTTCTCCTGCCCACTCCCCCAAACCATCCTTGCCTCTTTTCCATATCTGCCTTCTAAAGCCAATAAAGAAACAGTTCCACTTAGGTGCATCAGTACCTCCAGTCCCATGCACAGAACATCACAATAATAAGATGTGTTAAGAACATTTTCTAAAATACCAACAACTTTAATTTGAGGGTGACAATTAGTACCTCAAACTGCAAAGGCTCTGAATATGTGTGTAAACTGATCTCAAATGAACCATCTTTCACAGCAAATGCTCCATTCATGCTTAATAAACATTAAAGGCCTTTTGAAAAGCAAGAGTAACAAGAAATTCTCTTTGAATGTCACTATCTCAACTGCAAGAGACTACATCATAACATAAGAGCAGACTAATGAATTTTGTCCCCAAGTTAGAATTTTAGATAGAACTTCTCAGGTCAGGAATTTTGTTTATCACATTGAAATTGGGATAATTTTATGAGTAAACACAGCCTTCAAGAGGTAATTGGTAATGAACAGGCAAATGCCTCATATCATTCCCAGCTTAATTTTCAAATTTGATTTTCCAATGTAAAACTCAAGGCAAAACAATAACAAATCACCCAGCTAATTGCTGTGAAAGACAGAGGCAGCTTTCCGCCTATTTATTCTGTAATGTGATTTGGTTTTATTTACCTCCTGATGCACTCAAAACATTACAACTTGTTTATTCTTACAAAAATGAATGATAAACAGTCTTAATCTGGTGACTAGAGAATCATACTTCTTTTGGCTTGTTTATACAATGATCTCTTCTGCTCTTTTCAGCAGCAAACACACAAAGTGTGCTCTTGGGACAGAAGATGAGCAGGCTCCTCTAGAGAGGATACCAGGGCTACCCAGTTGAGCCAGTAGCCAATTTTGAATGTGAGGTTGATCTTTGTGGGGGAAGGGTGATTTAACTTGATATTTATATTTCTTTCTTGAAACTTAACTAACTCAATATACAAATGCTACTGTTTTAAAGTCTCTCTTGTTCTTAGCCACAAACACACCAAATTCCAGATTTTTCTTTTTAAATTAATTTGGAAAACTTTAGGGCCAACCACAAAAAACACCCAGGAGCCTATTTCTTTCTGGGCTCTGTAAATGCAAATGAGGAAAGGAAAATAATGATGATTCCTTCCAAAGTCATTTAAAAATAGAAAATTCTTAATGAGCTCTGTTGGGAGGCTGCCAATCAAGAGACTTCAGCATTTCCTGGTTACCAAGGCACATGCAATTTCAGAAGGCAATACATGTCCAGAGTGTGCTTTCAGAGGCTCAGCCATTGCTGGAGAATTATCCTTTAGCCCATGTCTGCTGTGCTGTAAGGTGGCATGGGTTTGTAATGTGGATGCTCACATGCTGTAGGAGATGGTATGTGCATTAGAGAGACTGGTAATACATCTCAATAGCTCAGAGAAGAACCATGCTTATTCACCTCTGAGCTCCATCCCTGGGATGTGGAACAAAATGAGAATACAAAACAGTTTCTCTTTTTATTTTTAATTACATGTAAATGGGGGGGGAGTACAGGCACCCACAGAAGCCAGATTGGAATTAAGAATCACAGGCTGTTGCTGGCGAACTGATGTGGAGACTGTGAACTGACCTTTTGCAAGAGCAGCAAGGACTTAAACTACTGAGTCATCTCTCCAGCCCCATGAATGATTCCTTGAATTAATGACTCAACAACATTTTATTATCTGTTACTTGATATGTTTCTTTGTAGACTCTGAAGATACCATATGAACAGGAGTAGTGAGTTTCTTGGTTTCACAGAGACTATGTTCTTACTGAGATGGCAGAGGATAGACAGATATTTAAAGAGAAGAGAAAAAATATTGAATAATACTAAGTGTCATTCAGAGAATTAAAATAGAATGGCATGGTGGGTGGGGCTGAGTTCTCAGTGGAATTGACTCCAAGTCAGCATCAAAAACATCACCTGGAACCTTCTGGAGAGGCTCAGAGTCCCATGCTGCATCAGAAGCCTTGGAGTCAAGGTCAGCTGACTGCACTCCAGCTCTTTAGGTAAGAATGACAAGTGCTCAGATTTGAGGGCCGGTGACAGACACCAAGGTAGCTCCCTGTGAAAGATCTGTGAAGGCTAGAGACCTGCATTCAGATGCCTAGCACCCCATTAAACACACACACACACACACACACACACACACACACACACACACGAACAAAACAGGCACGCACGGCACGGCCATGCACATCTGTGGCCCTAATGTGTAGGAGAGACAGTTCCCAGGGCCCACAGGACAGCCAGTCTAGCTAGCTATGAGACTGGATCCATTGACAGATACCCTGTTTCAAAAGATCAGAAGAGCAAACCAGGACACCTGGCAGGCTCTGCATATACATACGTGTACATGTGTACATACGCTACACACACAGAGGCAGCCACCGAATTATCAGGAGGAAGAGAACACCAGAAAAAGGAACCAAATAGTGCAAACCCTAAAACAAGAACAGAGTGAATTCAAGGAGAAACAAAAAGACCAGAGTGGCTGAGGGAGCAGGTATGAGGAGTGGATAGAGAAGCCTCTTTTCTGACTTTCAAGGCCAGAGGGGTGGGTGGTTTTGGTTTTCTCATGGGAATGACAAAAGACTTAAATAGACAAGTACAGGATGAAAACACAGGACATATGGACACCCACCATGATGAGTATATATTCAAAAGATCCTGTAAATTTTTTCTCCTGACAAAACACATTGATTTGTTACTTCGAAGGCTTCTGTTTGTAGAATTTTCCTGGGTTCTAACTTTCTGTGGAAGTTGAAGGGGCCCTGGTTTGGAGGGAGGGTGTTCGATGAAAGCTATTTCTGGGTGAAGTCTTTATTCTTCAGAGTTTGGGGGGATTCCCTATCATCAGTCCTGTCAAGTTGATCCAGGCATAATGAACGGTAAGAAAGTCATACAGCCATGCTTCTCAACCTTCGTAAGGCTGCGACCCTTTAATACAATTTCTTATGTTGTGGTGACCCCTCAATCATGAAAGCATCTTTGTTGCTACCTCATAACTGTAATTTTACTACTGTTAGGAATTGTAATGTAAATATCTGTGCTTTCCAATGGTCTCAGACTGCCCTTGTTGAAAGATGGCACATAACCCCAAAAGGGTCAAAACCCACAGGTTGAGAACCACTGCTGTAGATGGATAATGAGGAAGAAATGGTGGCCAAGTTGACAAGAATAAAATAAGAAATCACAGGACTTATTCGGTTTCTATAAGGAAAATTAGGCTGAGCCTAGACAGGAAACAGATAGACACCATTACCTTACTGCCATTTGGACTGGCACCTTGGATCCCACTCCCTCCAGAGGAACATCTGACCCAGTCTTGATGTTGGGGAGGGGAAAGTGGATCTGCCAGGAGTAGAGCCTGACCGGAGCAATATTGGGACCTTGGGACCTTCTGCCCTTGCTGGGGAGGAGATAAAGTGATGTGGATAAGAGAGAGTGACTGGAAGGGGTGGGAGAGGGAAGGGAGCTTGAATAAGGATATACACGGATAAAAAAAAATGACTTTATTCATAATAAAAATATTCAAGTAAGTTAAATTCAATTTATACATGTTAGTGTTTGTAAAAACAGGACTGAAAAACACATTTTGTATATTAAAATACATGTTTTGATTGAAAAAAAGTACTTTGTATATCTCAAAAAAAGTACTTTACTTCTACTATCAAACTCAAAAATTAAAAGTATGAACTATTTTCATTAAAAAAATAAAATGAAAACATGTTTTAAAAGATTTATTTATTTTATTATGTATGCCAGGAGAGGGTGTCAGATCTCATTACAGATGGTTGTGAGCCACCATGTGGGTTTTGGGAACTGAACTCAGGACCTCTGAAAGAGCAGCAAGTGTTTTGAACTGCTGAGCCATCTCTCCAGCCCCTTATTGCCATTTCTTTTAAGGGAAATATTCCCATATACCATAGGCTGGGCCCCATATTAATAGAAAACAATCCAGCATATCTGTTTGTGGGAGCTAATCTACTTCAGCACCCAGTGCCCTTAATTCCCCCGTGTCTTCTGTAACCATATTTTTTCCAGGGGCTCTCCTTCGAAGCTCAGCATCTCTTACACAATAGAAGGAAGAATGGGGGCAATTTATGAAGCTGGAGATTCTCATTTTATTCTGATAGTTGCGTTAATGAATAATTTACATACTAATGTTAATTGGGCGAATTAATAATTCTTCTCATGTGGCAAGATTATTATTAAAATAGTTCATCCTGAGGACAGTGCCCATTTCTTCATCGCCCAGACTTGCAGTTTATCAAGATGCCATCAATCTGTACCTCTTGTCTCCTTGAGATCTGACATCCATTAAAAATAAATTCCAGCATACATTTTTTTTCTCCTGTACATTTGCATGTAAATTAGCATTTTTCTTTACTAGTAGAAAATTTCTCTCCTACATCCTAATTCACCAGCCTGCTAATAGGTCCCTGCATATTTATTTTTCCAATCCACAGCTCTACTCCTCATTAAAAGTAATACCACAAGACGATATTTGCTTAGAGATAACTTCAGGGGGAAAGAAATCTGTGAAAGTACTGTAAGTTTTAAAAAGATAGTTTGCTTGATTGGAACACATGGAAACCTTTCAGAATTTCCTGTTTTTAAACAACACCACCAAAAAAATTCAAAAGTGAAAATGGAACTCACCTATTGGCATGCAAATTAGTTCACTTATTGCCATTACCTACCTTTTGCTGAGGACCTCATTAATATTTCATTAGTGTTTTACACTGTCTCCTACAGTTATCCTAAAGGGGAGCCTGGTGCATTAAGACTCTCCATTTACCAAGCTTCGTTTTATGACAAATTAACTGATTTCTTGGTTACCCTAATGATGCCGATAACAACAATAACCATCCCCGACTCGGAGTTATTTATAAGCTAATTAGGAAGATGTAGCAGTTTTTTAAAAAGATAATGAATACCACAGGGCAGGGGAGAGGTGCTAAATAGCAGATAAACAAGGTCTCTCACCAGCATTGGGTTCTGTGTGTGGCTGACTACTGGGAACAGAGGAGAGTGGCCCAGAAAACAGATTCTTAAGCACTACCATCCCATAACCTAAATCTGTTAAAGATGCTGAAACAGACTCTAAGAGGTCAACCCAGGAATTCATACCTTTTAAAAATATCATTTTGTAAGTTTGCATTCAACCACATATTGTTAGAAAGTAACCATAGTGAGGCCTCAGAAATACATATACAAAATTTAAAAAAAGTATTGTTTCAATGTCTTTTCCATCATTGTATAATTTCTTAGCTTGTTCTGGGCTGAGTGAAGTTTTAGCTCAGAAATAGAGCACTTTAGTCTATCATGCTTAAGACCCCCATTTCAACTTCCAATACCAGGAAAGAAAGAAAGAAATGAAAAAGACACCCAGTTCTGCCTTAGTCCGTGACCCACTGTCCTGCAGGGGAAGCAGAGCCTCACTCCCATCAGAAATATCTCAGTGGTCGATGGAGATAAGCCTGCCTTCTGGGAGAGCCCTCCAGTGAACGATAGCTGTAAAGGGCCTCCCCTTCCAATCAGCCAAGGCCAACTAGAACATCAGTGATTGTGGAGAGTGGAAAAGGTGGGAATCTGAGCCAGGCTATCTGAGTCATCTTTACACACACACACCCTTAGTAGTCATTTAGTACCCTCCTTCATATGTGGTCTCTCATACCTCTGTGACTATAGGTGTAAATGCTCTGGAATATACAAACAAACACCAGTCTCCACCAACCAAATGGCTGGAAATTCAGTTACATTGCATCTGATGTTTTTACCAATGTGTTTGAAAGTATCTTGATTTTTTTTCTTTATTCCCTTAGATCTGTTACTATAAAAATGTCATAAAACTGTTACCAATTGTGGAACGTGAATGGAATTGGGGGAAGCCGGCATCTGTGTTCCTAGGCCACGGTCACCAGTATGTGGCTTTACAATTAAAATTCCCTGTCTCATCTCCTTTGAGGTGAATTTGTCTTTGCATGGACACGGGGAAATAAAGGAGGTTAGAGCATGCTGGGGCAGTTAGAGTGGCTGAGTGCAGACACTGCTGATTGTTGGCACAGGCAGGCAAGCACAAGCACTTTGGATCCATCTGTTGGCCTGGAAGCTGCAACACTGAACTACTAATGCTTATTTTGTTTAAACGTGTATTTAACTTGAGCATATTTCTAATTCATACTTAGAATGCAAAACACAAAGTATAAAGAAGGCAAATAGTTCTATGATCCCAGCCCTCAGGAACAGTGGCATTGCTGTTCTGTCATATACTTGTCTTGCATATTTACCTTTTAATGTAAATATATTGAAAGAAAGATAAAATTATATTTGTGATATTCACTTAAAGTTATCTTGTATGTGGTGTGCATATGTAAGTACAGGCATGCATGTATGTAAAGCCACATGAGCATCTGTGCTCATGCTTGTGAGGGTCAGGGACAATTTGGGTCTTATTCCTCTGGTGTCCTGAACGTTTTTGCTGGGGCATGGCCTCTCACTGACTTGAACCATGTTAACTGGGTGAGGCTGTCCTGCCTGTGTGTGCGTTCCCCACTCCCCCCTCCCCCACCGCAAAGATCCTCCTGTCTCTAGGCCTGCCCTAAGAGATGGGACTACCAGTGAACACCACTATACCCAGCTTTCATGTGAGCTTTGGCTTGGGGCACGGAACTCAGGCTTTATGTTTGTTCAGATAGCACTCTACCTACTCTGGCATTTTCCGAAGTCCGTGGAAACCTTATTATCAATAAAAACTATGGTAATGATTATATATACCTTCAATCTATGTATGATAAGAATATATTAACCAATCTCATATTGATGAGAAGTAGATAATCATTAATATTTGGCTATGTTAGCTATTTCTTTACAAGTCAGTTCTAAGTGCTGAAGAGATGGTTTAGCTGTTAAGAGCCCTGGCTGCTCTTCCAGAAGAGTCAGGTTCAGTTCCAAAATCCACTTGGCAATTCACAATCATCTTTAACTCCCATCCCTGGGGATCTGACATTCACTTCTGACCTCTGAGGGCACCATACATACAATAATGCATATATATAATACAGGCAAAATACACATAAAATAAAATAAATCTTACATATACACACACATATATATACATATATATATGTGTGTGTATGTATGTATACACACATAAACGTTAGTTCTGTCCAGGTAGAATGTACACATTACAAAACATTAAGTTCAGCATGTGACAAGTTTTTAAAATATAGTAAATTTGTGCCTGTGAAAAAATTATTTCCTTAGAATACATTCTTAAAAACAAAGTCTCTGAAAAAATTGTACACATCAAAGTTTTTTTCCCCAAATTGCTAAAATTTCTATTATAAATATTATTCAAGGGGCTGAAGAGATGGCCCAGTGGCTAAGAGTAAAGGCTGTTCTTCCAGAGGACTGGGGTTTGGTTCCCAGCATCCACATGTCAGTTCACAACCATCTGTAACTCTAGTTCCAGGGAATCAAATGCTTCTCTTCTATTGGTACCCTCAAGGGCACCTGTGCTCACACACACACATCCTCTGACACACAGAAAGGAAAATAAAGTAACTCTTAGAAAAAGCCAGTCTCAGACACACCTATTTACACTATTACACTCATTTACTTCCGGGTAGCACTGTCCTGGGAGAGGGCAGCCCCTCCCTACCTTCCTGTGCCTAACAAGGACTATTCCAACCGTCAAAAAAAAAAAAAAAAAAAAAAAAAATCTGTAAATGACTCAAAGAGAGAAAGGGACTGAGCATAGTGACAACTGTGGAGCAGTCTCCAGCCTCGTGGAAGGGGTAAGTGAGAGCAATGCTTGTAAGTGACCATCTTCCACTAGGACAGCACGTTCATACATGGTTCCCTCCTCATTGGCAACCTGCTCTTCCATGCTCAAAGAAATGCATGTCACTTAGTACTAGGGTTTGTCACCAGTGCCCTCAAGCAAACTTAAAAAACAACAACAAAAAAAAAAACCAGCTGCTGGCATTGTGTGACAATCTCTAAATTGTCTGACTTCACATATTTAACAATAAATAAATAAATAAATAATCCTGTCACAGTGGCCTCTAACTCAACAAATAATTATAGAGGAAAAAATGTCAGTAATTCTAAAGAACATGACAAGTTCCATTAGCTTGGAATCTCTGGCTATTTAAAATCTACACAGTGTAGGAAGGTAGCTATTTTTATCGACTTCATGTTCAGAAAAATGTCAAGTATAAAGCCCAGTTGTTCTTGGACATGATGAACTGCTCTGAAGTTTTAAACTGTGCTGCACAAAACTGAACTTTTGCAATATGGACAAGGCCTAACATAGCATTTGATCATGTTAGATGGGATGGACTGGGGCCTTTGAAGCAGTCATCTATTCCTGGTGACACCTTATTCGTCTAGTGATGATGACATAGCTAAAAAGCTTCACTGACATGTCACAAAGCTCCCAACATGCACTGCAAGAACAGATTTATGGGCCTGGCAGTGCCAAGTCCTGGACAGCAGTTCATCCTCCTGCCTGAAGCCTGTGAGGAAAGATCAGGGACTGCCACCTCAAAGGGCTGGGTTGTCATCATAACTCAAAGACACCAATCTTATTTCTCAGTGGCCACAGAAGGATCTTACAGAAAGCATTCTAGATCCAACATGAAAATAAGATGGTAGCTTCCCCTATACATGTTAACAGGTAATCACAAACCAAAGTCTGAAGCAAACAATAACAGTGAGCCTTCTAACAAATCCCAGAGGCTCCAGTGGCTGCTTCCTGAAATCCCAGCCTTTAAAAGGAGGACTGTGAAGGATGGTTTTGGCTTTATAGTGGGCTACAGAACAAGTTCAGAGTTATCCTGGACTACAGACTGAGAACCGGTCTCAAAACCACACCAAACAAAGCACATCTGTTCTGTGGGGCATTGGAGTTTGTTAAGCCATTCTGAAAAACATGTCTTGCATGCTGGTTAGATGACCCAGTGGGTGGAGATACTTGCTCCCAAACCCAAAAGCCCAAGTTCTATCTACCTATCCATCTTCACCACCACCCCAGGCTACCCACAGTAGGAACAAAATACATGTAACCCCACATACAAATAGATAAATGTAATAAAACACTAATGTATTAGAAGAGAAATATTTGCCTTTCAGATGATGCATACCCATCTCCCTGGGCACCCTTAGTTCATTCAGGTCATAGAAACTAACTGCTGCTTAACATAAGTATTCTTTTTTTAAGAAAAAAAATTTATTTATTTATATTTATTTTTATTTGCTTGGTGTTTGCCTGGAACTGGGAACTGGAAATGAAGACAGTTGTGAGCTGCCATGTGGGTGCTGGGAATTGAACCCAGGTGCTCTGGAAGAACAGTCAGTGTTTTTCACCACTGAGCCATCTCTCCAGCCCAACATAAGTATTCTTAAAAGCCTTTGGATAAGCCTCTAGTTCAGGTATAATCCCTGATCTCTCTATCAGCAGCTGTATCTAGACCTGACCTTTCTCTCCTCTAACCTGGTCAGCCAGGCCACCTGTCATTCTCTGCCTGCTGATGTCTACAATGGCCTCTTCTCTGGGCTTCCCATTTGAGGCTTTGTTGCTCTGCTCCAGGTCCCCATTCTGTAGCCATTGGCAATCAGATAAAATGTAAACCAGATCACATTGCTCCTCAACCCAGATGCCTGCCATTCTTTCTCATTTCACTCCCAATAAAATTTAGGGTCATTCTATGGGCTGAACAGTCCCTGTAATCTTGGTCTTCTTCTCCCACACTTGTAGACTTTCTCATCTATTCCCAAATTTATTTCATTCTACACACACAGCCTCCCTGCCGTTCCTTCAACATGCAAGGCACTGACAGACCTCAGGAGGTTTGCCACTCCGTCTGCCCAAATTGCTTTGCCTCATGCACATGTCTCACAACCCCCTCCCTGTCCTTTTGGCCTTTCTTCAGTGCAGCCGCCACCCCTGACAACTTTATTTTATACATCTTTGTAATATTTTTCATTCCCTTCTCACTATTTAACATTATTTACTTTAATCTTCCTACTTATTTCTGTAGAGTCCTGATAAGAATGCAAGGGGGGAAAAAAGTAGAAGTACAAGGAGGAAGAAGAAATAAGTTAACAAACAATAAAATAAAGATAAATGTTACAGTTTTTTTTTTCAAAACTATGAGCCAGGTATAGTGGCACATGCTATAACCTCAGTCCTTGAGGCCCAAGACAGGGTTGTCACAGTTAGAGGGCATTTCGGGCCCCTGTCTGCAAGCTCTGTATTTGAGCAATGAGTAGCAAATAATGGAAACATGGCCATGGTTAATGTCTGCCATTCTGATTGTCTGCTAAATATTGTTTTCCTAATGTTGACTCTTAGAAAAAGAATTACTAGTTCAAAAGTAGATAAGAGTTTCTAGAATACAAACCTCCAAGAAGCCAATATCAAAGAAAAAGATTTAAAAGCAGAAGTATTATGCCTGAAGTCTTCACAGAATTGGTACTCATAAGTGGCCCATGCTGTACTCAGCCTCTGGCAATTGTATCAGGAAATGCAGTAGAATCTGCCATCCTCAAGACATTGATAAATTTAATACCAGGCTCGCTGAAGCAGGTTTTCCTTGACTCATCATCAGAGGACAAAACCAAGAAATCAACCAGAAAAATATTAAAAGGTGTAAGTCATGAAAAAGAGAAACAGAGGTGTGTGTGGTCTCGTGGCCATGGCTGCCACAGCCCGGTGGTGCCGCTACCTATCAACTCTGCAGCTGTCATGAAGGTATGAACAGGGTCTTCATGGGATGGGCACATGCCATGCTCATTAGCTGTCTTCGTGTCTCCATTCTATCCAGCCAGGAGAGAGCATCCAAGCCATCAAACCATTCATTTCAAATCAGACCCAGTGTCAAAATCAGGGCTGTGCAATTAAATATAATTAAAGGAACTCAGCTCCAAGCCAGTCCCATGATTCCAATGTCAAAACCATCAAATGCTCTTACATTTGTTAGTGCTTAATTGCATGATAAAAATTGCTTCAGGTCTGTAACCAAAGCACATATCCATATGTGCAGGCACATATGCACACAGCTGACATATATGCCCAAAATTTGTTAGACTGCCTAAAGATTTGTCTCTCTCTTGAAAGTTACAACCATAGCGAAAATACAGTCAGTGAAATAACGATAGATAAGGTTCTGGTGGTGAACTGTCTTTCTCAAGAGTTCATTCTTAAAGAAAAATGAACTCTTGCTATTTCTCCATGGGCAACTGCCCAAAGTTACACTCACCATCTACATCATTTGAATATTTTAATGTCTACAGCAAATACATGAAAATTCAAAGTTGTCTTTCATTATCAGAAACAATGAAACCAGCTTAAAGGAAAGAGATATCCTCATTCAACAGTCAAATGGGTTAGAACATGCCACCCCATACCGGTTGTTTTGAGCAGAAAGCGATTGAAAAGAAGTGGGGGGGGGTCAGAAAAATAAGTTCTCTGCAACCCCCACTCCCCCACTTGCCTCTGTTAAGGTGTCTACCTAATATCTGTAGATATCAGGGTTTAGTGGGCACCCACCAGGAGATCCAGTTCTTGTGTATCAAAGAATTGAGATGATATACAGCTATTGCAGAAAAAAAGATAATTTCCTAAGATATATTTCCAAAGAAGGATACAGGCTGGAGCAAAGAGAAAACTCAACAGCTCAAATGAACCACTGTAGGAAAGAACTGGATTTTTATATCACCTGACTTAATGTAAGGCCTTTTGGGCTCCTTTGCATTGTGCAGGCTTCCTCCTGCATACAGTTATGTATAACTCTTTGATGTAAAACTTTGTCTTATTAGCATCTTAAATCTCCACCGAGAGGTGTGCATTTCAGTGTCACAGTAAGCCATAGGTTGCCTTCAAACTGAATTGCCTCTGCATTTGTACTATGCAGTGCACAAATGGCCAGATTTAGTGTGCCTTGGTTTGGGGGTGAGGTTCCAGCCTTCCTATTTGCCAACTGTTTTCACCTTTGCACATGCTAATTTTGTGAGGCTTTACAAAGGCTCTCTAAATCCCGGTCTCCATCTTATTCTGTTTTCCTTGTCCCCTTTCTCCTGAAGGAAAGACACAATTCTTGATCATAACAAGATTACCCAAAGTGCCTGGGAGAAAACTGTAGAACACACCTTGTTACATTAACCTTAGTTTTAACTTTGTTTTCTGCTACAAAATATCCTGACAAAAGCCAATTCAGGGAAAAAAATTGGCTTATTTGGCTCACAATCCCAAGTTACAGTCTAGCATGGCAGGAATTTCAAGGCTGCCGGACCTTGAGTACGTAGTCAGGCAAACCCACAGTCAAGAGCAGACAGAATTAAAAAAAACACTCAGCCTTGTGCTTAGCTCACTTGCTCCACTCTAATACAATCCAGTTTTCTGAGGATAGAGAATGGCTGCCACCCACAGTGGGTATTTCCATCTCAGGTAACATAATCAAGATTATCTTCTACATTCAATGACCTCTTTGGCCTCTGCAAGCGCCCACATGCACATCACACACACACACACACACACACACACACACACACACACACACGCACGCACGCACGCACGCATATTATAAATAAATAAAGCAAACCTAAAAAGTTAACCATCACAACCCACCTGCCTTTCAAGCATTTTCCCGTTATTTACCTTCCCACAGTTCATCTTCTCCACAAGCTCAAATCCGTTTTAATCTGCTTATAAGTGCTCTACAATTCACAGCCTTTGTCAAAATGGTGAGCCTCCAAATCTGACTGCACCTCTCAGGAGTCCATATCTATGACACGTTTCTTCTGGTGAGATAAGTTTTTCTTCTGGTGTGCTGCCTTTCCTCACTTAATTCTTAGGGCACAGAACCTAAGTGGGGGAGAGAGGATTCTTGTTTTTCTTTTGTTTTGTTTTGGTTTTTGTCTTCTCTGCCACAGGTGTTTGCTTCACCCTACTATCTAGGCTTACCAATGCTTGCCCAATGGGTTTTAAAATCCAGTGGGAACATAAGTGATGTAACCACTTTCTGACCCAGTTTCCTCATCTTCAACCATCTCCCTTTACCCTGTTTCTGAGTTACTAGAATTATTTTTAACTTGTATTTACTAGAGGCAAATACATCAGTCATCCTGCTATTTAATTCTCCAAGCCATTCAAGACATATGCTATAGGCATTAGCCAGGATCTCAAGAGGACCTGATAAACTGAACTTTTATTACAAAAAGAGTTCATTAGATTGGCTTACATAAGTGAATTTAGGCAGTCCAACAATGACCATCTGCTCTCCAGGGTAGCTCTCAGCCCAATAGGCTGGACTCTTCAGCCATTCAATCTGGCCCTGAAGGACTGGAGATCCTTGGGTCTTCAGTCCATGACAGAAGACTGAAGAAACAGGATGCTGATAGCAGCAAAGTCGGGGGCAGTGTAGTTGTTCTTATCAACAAGAGTCCAGGAGGGTGGGCAAAAGGCCACAGCTTTAGCCTCAGACCTCACTAGGCCAGAAGGTGCCTCTCCAATTAAGGTCAATGCAAAATTAACCAAGCTCTAAAACTGTCCCATTTAATGTTTAAAATAATATAAGTTACACAGGAGAAATAAGAATGCCTCAGACTGGCAGGTGATACTATTGGGAGGGAACATCAAGGCCTGTTTCTATTACTCCTATTCAATTGACATTATTGAACATCACATCCATATTTAACAATTAACTGTCATCACCATCACCACTGCTATCACCATCATCACTTTCATCACCACCATCATTATCACGATTGCTATCACCTTCATCACCACCACCATCATCATCATTGTCACTCCAGAACTCACTTTATCTGCCTACCTCACATGTCTGTTTTATGGATTTCCTAAATAATATCTTCTAAATGCAAAGAGTTCCTTCTATTTTTATCAGATTTACTTAGTTAGGGTCGTTGTTATCAAAAGTACATTTGAGTTATTTTGTTTGTTTATTTTGATCCATTAAAAATATTCCTGGGAGGCTAGAGAGATAGCTTAGTGGTTAAAATATACTTTTAGCTCTTACAGAGGACCTGGGTTCAGTTTACACCACTCATACTGGGAAAATCATGGTCATCTGTAACTCTAGCAATAGGAGATCTAATACCTGGCCTCCATGGGCACTGAACTCTCATGCATATACTGACAGATATATACATATACACATGATTAAAAAATTTTAAACCAATAAAGACATTCCTGAGCAGGATATTTGTCTGGACTTACAGACTGAAGCTCTGTCCCGATCCTATCTCCTGACAAACACATCTCAAGAAACATGTTCACATCCTGGTGTCTGTTACTGAGACTTATGGCAATAAATAAATAAATAAATAAATAGCCATTCACTTCAAAGATTTCCAGACACTGAAAACAGATTTACTATAAATCATTTCTCTTTAAGATGTGTTAACACCAAAAGAATCTTTCTTGTGGCAGGGTCTCATGTATCCCAGATTGAACTTGAACTCACTGTGTAGCTAGAGATGACTTTAAACTCTTGATCCTTCTTCTTCTACCTCCAGAGTATAAAAAAATTTATAGACACATGCCATAATATCCAGGTTACATGAGCTGAGATCAAACCCATGTCTTCATACATACTAAGCAAGCATTATCAGCTGGGCCACATCCCAGCCCTAAGCCATACACATACGAAACAAAACAAAACTCTCCTTTAGTCTTGAGAACATCTCTATTGAAGAAGAGAGCTGTGCATTATAAGACCCTTAGCCATGTCTTTGGTCTTTACCTTCTAGAAGCTAGTAACAAAGTCCCATTCCTACTAATAAGAAACAAAAAAAAAAAAGAAAAGAAAAAAGAAAATCTCTGAGCATTGCTGAACCCTATGAAGACGCAAAACTGTCCCATTGAGATTCTAGAAAGACACTCTGAACAATTAAAAATAAATATCTGAAAGGCTTTCTTTGCTTTTCACCATCAACTATATATTTCCCCATATGTTTAGTAGAGATCAGGGTGTTAGTGATTTCTTGACTATGTATTTAAATACATTACATTTTCATTTTGGACTTGAAGCATTTATAAATGCTGATGCCAAATCTTTACTACAAAGTATATAATCATAACTTATCCTGCCTGATATGAACACAGAACAACTTGCTGCCCAGTTTGTAATTTGTAACATGAGTCAGATTCTTCTGATTTGGCAAGAGGCACACAAAGGTGGTTTCCACACATCATGTGAATCAGCCTTCCTGCTGCTACCAGAAGGCTCCATGGCGTTCTTCACCACAGATGGGGAATGAGAGGTTCACACACAATTGCACAGGCGAGAAAGAGCTGAGAACAAAGGGTAAGACTCACTCTGAAGCCAGCATCAACGAAGTTATAATACTCAGTTAGCATGCTAAATTACAGTACTGAGTTATGGTACTCAGTTAAGTACTAAATTACAGTACTAAGTTATAGTTGTCAGTCAGGGCTGAAGTAGAGCTGAAGTGTAACTCCCAAGCTAAGTTAGAATGAGCAGGCTTTCATAGCAGGGCAGTCTTTCTTTAAGAGCTGCCTATTTATTCCTTTAAGAAGTACTTTCTGCATGCTGATGCATATATGGCTGACAGGGCAGCAAGAAGCTCAGGCTACAATGCCAAATCTGCATGGTTGTTACTACTAAACTGTATAGGAGCATGATGTGCATGAAATGCCAAGTCCTAACTGAGCAGAGATACAAATACATGGTTATGTTTTGCCTCCATCCTCTTGCTTTGAGGGTCCTGCAGACTCGCGATAATGAGTGTGAAGAAAGCTCTAGAAATTCTTGGTCAGGCAGGCACCATGCAAACCTCAGAACACAGCCCTCCTTGATCTTATATGCCAGACTCAAGCACTAGTATGAGCATCATCCACAAGATTTTCCCTTTGTTCTCAGTCTCCAGCTTCAGTGCTAGGTGAAGCAGCACTGCTCTCCCATTGCTAATGCTGACAGATGTACAGGATACAGGTCCAGGATTCACTCAAGCACAGAAGCCAGAAGCCAAGCTGAACATTTTAAATACCAACAACAGGACCTCATCCTTCCACAGGCAAAGCTCCTTTGACGTCACCAAAAGGCTGGAATGAAAGATTAAATGGTGGATAACACATTTCAATCCATTATTCCACCAATAACATACAAAGAGATTTCCTGGCAGCAACCTGAGCTTGGCAGGCAGATAATTAAAAGAGCTTTAATTTGTCCATCCAATAGCAACTCTGCCAAGGAATAAGAAATGAAAAGAGGAGGAAAGAGGAAGAAATGAATGAAAGAAAAGGAAGAAGGGAGGGAGGGAGAGAGGGAAGGAAGGAGGGAGGGAGAAAGGGAGGGAGGGAAGGAGGGCAATGGGAAAGAGCTATTCTATCGAAATACCTTAGAATGTGGTTCACAGATTGCTAGCATTCAAACAAAAGCCATTTAAATAGCTTTAAAATGCTTTGTCAACACTTTTAAGCTTGCTTAGGGACTGTGGTGGCAAGGAGGGGAAATGATGTCCTCCTGAGCCATTGCTGAAGAAAGCTAGAATTTGCATATTTATTGCTGCTGGAATCTAACTTTCTTCTTATGCTGTTTCCTGATGCAGATGGGGCAGAAGGGCGAGCAGTGGGGAAGCCATTTGTTTCTTCTGCATTGGTTCAAATTCTATTCAGGAAACAGTTTCCAGCTTTCAGGAGAAATCAGGCAGGGTTCACAATGGCTGCTCCAGGCAAGTAGGCCTGTCTGCAGGGATCACACTTGTGCCACTTGGCAAACAGATGGCACAAAACAGCTAAGTCATCATTTCTTTACAGACCTTCCAGAACAATCTGGCTGCAAGTTAATGTGCTGGGCAGACAGATAAGTCAGAGAGCTCTGTCTCTACTGAGAGCATCTGGCAAGGCACAACCATGCTTGTACTTAAGGCTTCAGAAAAGTTCTGTGCCTAGAAATAGTTTAATCTTACTACATTGAGACTTTTTTCAATGTATTGTATTCAGTGCTATGTGAATACAAAACATTGTTTAATGGCCTGTTAACTTTTTTACTTCATTTACTCTATTATCTTTATTTTGGAGAACTTGGTATATGTTTACAAAACATTGATTCTATCTGCTTCCCATTTCCCCTTCAGTTTTCCCCATATTCTCCCAATATGCTCTCATGGGAAACCTCATGACATTTTTAAAAGCCCTACATGAGCAGTGATGTGGGGCATCCATTAGATCACGGAAAAGCTCCCAATGGCCACATCCTCAAAAGAGAATGAGTCTCTCCCCAACAGCTATCCCTGGCAAATGGCTACTCAGTAAGGGTTAGGGGTACAAGATTGTCTACTGATCTATGCTGGGATCTGGGCTGGCTTGATCTTGTATTGTTCTTGTACAAGTCTCACATCTGCTATGAGTCCATGAGGGTGGTAGCCATGTCATGCCCAGAAGACAGCATTTCACAGCACTCCTACTGTTTCTTGCATTTTCCCTGCCTCTTCTTCTGGAATGTTCACTGACCTTTGATGGTGATAGGGTTAATATGGACAATTTATGTCTAAGTATCGTTTGTGATTGATTTTTTTCATGAGGTTCTCAGTGATATCTTGGCAGACAATATCATATCCTGAGGTCCTGGGAATAAGGCCTACAACATGGGACTCTGATTGGGGCACAATTCAGACCCTAAAAGCCCAGCTACCTACTGGTTCATCATGTTCTCTACAGCAAACATAAGCTTCTTTCAACTTAAAAGCCATGCACAGGTCTTCTTGAATATACAAACGTGTACTGTCAGGAGACAGACGACCAGAATCCTGCTGTTTGTTGTGGACTCTGCTCTACACTCTGACATAGGCAACTGGAGGAAGGGTTTTCTTTGGCTAATAGTTGGAGGAACATGGTGCATCATGACAGTGGGACCAGGGCAGCTGGTCACATTGTGTTCGCCATCAGGATACAAAGAGAGGTAAAGGCTTGTGACAAGCTTGTTTTCTCTTTTTTGTTCAGTCTGAGCCCCCTGCCCATGAGATGGCACCAACCACAGGACTTCCATCCTCAGAACTCTCGGGAAGCACCTTCACAAACACATGGGTAGGTCTTCTAGGTAATTCTCCATGCAGTCATGTTGACAATGACAATAAACCATCACTTAAAGCTACTAACATATTTGGAAGGGTCTTGTTTTCATATAAACATAAGCAAACCTAATTTTTAATGTATTATAAATACTAAAACTAAAATATTAAGATTTAAAATGAGAAATATCTCAATTTAGGTCATGTCCATCTTTGTTTTAATATAAAAGCAGAAAACCAGCTTGTCTTTAATTTCAAGGAAGAAAAATGTACTCTGGAAAACATAAAAGGAAATACATGTACAAGGTACACATCTATGGCTTTCTTTTCTTCTTCCTCCTCCTCCTCCTCCTTCTCCTTCTCCCTTTTTGAGACAGTCTCACTATATATCCCTAGATGATCTGGAACTTTCTATGTAGACCAGGCTAGCATCAAACTCTCAGAGATCTGCCTACCTCTGCCTTCTGAGTGCTGAAACTAAAGGCATTTACCCCCAAACCCAGCTAAAAATGCTTTTGAAAAACTGCAATGCATTTGTACTGATTACATGAAGACATTTGTCCTTGTCTCCTAACATAATATCTATTTGCAAGGCATTAATATTTTACTAGGTTTTATAAACACTGTAGAGATGATGTAAGCTGGCTTGACTACTAAAAATGAGCATAGGTTGTGTATGAATTGCTCCAATTTTGTACAGAAAAGTCTTGAGCATGTGTGGATTTTGAAATCAAGGCATTCTGAAAACAAACTCTTATAATAGAGGAATGATGCTACTTAAACTAACCAGGACATCACTTGTTCACTTCTCTCGGTAGCAGACAACTACTACAGGAATTAAGAATTAATGAAGTTCCCTGTATTGAATGAACCCTAACTCTACACTCCCATGACCAGAACTACTATATTCATATGAAAATTAAACATTGAAATGAGGCTTGTATGAAAAGTACAAGAAAAATAATATAAAATACCCATCAAATCATAACTAAATGATTATTTAAGTGAAGATGTAGAGAATATATTAGGTTAAGTAAAATATGTTCTTAAAACTGTTTATTATAACTTTTTTAGTGGTTATTATTTCCCACCTGATTTTTCTCCTTCAGTTCTTACCTGCTATACACATACTTTCCACCAGCTTCCATAACATTTCCTACAAAAGCATAAGCCTTATCACATCACATCGCTCCTCTACTTAGGAACCTCCAATCTACTTCACATCATACAAAATAAATTCCAAGGTCCCAACAATGGCCTTTGGCACCATAAATAGTTCAGAACCACCTGCTCATTTCTTCTCCTGCTGTCCGATCTTTTTCCTTTTGCCTGTACAAGTGCTAGCCTCGATGCTGTTTTTCTGATGTGTGGGGAGCATGCTCACATCCATCCACACCTCTATCCTAGCTCTTCCTCCTCTCCAGAGCTCTCTCCATCCAGAAACATATTTTCTTCCTGTCTTCTCTTAAAGATTCCTTTCTAAGAAAGAACTTTCCTGACTTTCATTTATTCACATTTTAGTAAAAATAATAATTATGAAAACCTGTTGTGAGATGGTGCTTTGCTGACTTTGAATTTTTTAAATGCTAATGAACAAAAATTATAGTTGCTGAGAGATATTAGATTATGGAAAGAAACTACTAAATTAAACCAGCCTAAATATTTTAAGGATGTCCTAACATTAAAATGAAAGTCATAAAATATGCTTCAATGAGGGAGAGGTTATGCCTTTGTTCAAAATTAATAAGGATCATATTTGACAGGGAGAGACTCCTGAGGATCTTGGCTACAGACATGATGTAAAAGATTATAGCACAGGTGATACATATGCTGATTCCTAAACATGGAAACAGTTCTGAGACTGAATAAGACATAATAAATCTTGTTGGCCACAGAATTCTCATGACTTATTATTACATGTCATCCTTCTACATGACATGAGTAGAGATTTATATTACAGTTTGATTATGTAGTCCAAACACACTTATAAAGTTAACAGATGTCTTTGATCAGCTCAAACATAAAACAATTATCTTCAGCTGACTTGTGCATAAAGCACATTCCATAGTTGTGTTAATACAGTTATGTATGTTACCTTTAAAAGTTTATATGTTTTCAAAACAAATTAAAAAAACCTAAACACCAATAAACACAAGTAGCCCATCTGGTCCAACCTTCCAAAATGCCTCAGTCATAGTTTCCTCAAAATTCTATATCCAGAACAACTTCAAAGTTGCTAGCCGAGATGGTCCAGCCTCACAGACTATTCCAGCCAAGACTTCAGATAAGCTCTACTTTTTCCCATTACACAGAGACTGAACAAAAAAATAATACAACTAACTCTCCCAGGACTTGACCATTTCCTTAATTTTCTCAGGGTCCCCCAAAGATGCTGTCACTCTTTAACAACAAAAAACAATCCAAAAACCACAATGCTCATATTCCCAAGAGGTGAGAGATTGGTGGGTTTTGGTCATTCAGAAGATGTTTCTCATCATTTAGTAAGGTTGGTGACTGAGTGGTCATGGTGAAGAAAAAAACTAAACAAAAAAGATTAGATTCAGGGATCTCATTTTGAAAAAAAATATAGATATAAAAATGATAGGGTCAAAGGGTAAATTATTGAATCTACTTTCAAACTAAAAAAGCAACTACTAGTCAAATATTTTACACTGCTATTGATTTTTGTATATCGATATAGGCTTAAGGTTATCTTTGCTGTACTGTACATATGTTTCCATTCTTGTTTAAGGTATTTTTGTATATTGATAAAAATTTAAGGTTATTTTGTTATATTTCTATTTCTTGCATAAGATATTATACCTATACATCTCATTTAAAAATTTAATATACTGTTTTAGTCCTTAAAAGCTATTTAGGATAATAAAGAAAGACAGATTAGTAGTTAGCCATCTATGACAATCAAACTTAGAGTGATGTTATACATGTTTTCAAGGTCAATTAGAGATATAATTTAAAGAGATAGATTGTGTTTAAATACTTCAGATATATAAAGAATATGGCATTTAATATGTTTTAATAACATAAACCTTTTTGTGACAGTGAGACACGTCTACTCTTGGCAGCACCAATTTATGTAAAAAAAAAAAAAAAAAGAAAAGAAAAAGGATGACGAGCATCAAAACACCTTCTTATAGAGCTTGTTTTCACTGTGTGCAAAGATAGCCATTTGGACAAGAAACTGCCCTTGTCTCAACTGCTGACAGTATACTGTCCAAATTAGACAACCAAGACATAAAACTTCCCAAACTTTGCCAAGAGAATGTTGAAATAGTTTTTCAAAATTTTCTGCTTCACAGAAAAGCTTATCAGATATTCTAGCCCTATAGGTAGAAGATTAATACCCTAACTTTACAGAAAAATAGTGGATAATTATCCAAGCAGCCAGATTTCTGTCATTTCTGTAGTTTTAGAAGTTGTCTGCTCTACACATCCTGTTTACTCCAGTAATATTATATCCTTCTTGGGTCTTTGATGAGGTTGAAGACTAGATAGTTATAGTTACAGTTTTCCTTGTTAACAAATTCAAAAAAAACTTACATAAGAGATATAAAGTCAATTAAGGTTGAAAACATAAAAGCTTAAGTTATTTATCAAAAAAGATGCCTTAAGGTCTAAAGATATATTTTTAGGATGATTAAAAAATGTAATTCTTACCTAATAATTATTCTTATTATATTTGGTTTTACAATGTTAGAGCTAGAAACTTTTTCTTTTTATTTAGAAAAAAAAAGAGGGAATGGTGAAATATTTTACACTATCTGAAGATGTATTGCTGTGACTGGTGTAATAGCTAGGCAGGAGAATATAGGCGGGACTTTCAGGCACAGAGAGAACTCTGGGAAGAAGAAGAAAGGTGGAGTCACCAGCCAGATGTGGAGGAAGCAGGATGGGCAGTATGAGGTAATGGGCCTTGTGGGGGAACAAAGATTAAAAATAGAAGTTAATTTAAGTTATTAAAAACTGGTTAGCAAACCACTTGGCATTTCTAAGTCTGGTGTGCTGTACAGGTCCAGCACATCTCAACTCCTGACACTGGTCTGTCTGATGCCATCATTTCTAGGTCTGGTATGCTGTACAGATCCAGCACATCTCCACTCCTGACACTAGTCTGTCTGATGCCATCATTTCTAGGTCTGGTGTGTTGTACAGGTACAGCACATCTCCACTCTTGACAATGGTCTGTCTGATGCCATCATTTCTAGGTCTGGTGTTCTGTACAGGTCCAGCATATCTCCACTCCTGACACTAGTTTGTCTGATGCCATCATTTCTAGATCTGGTGTTCTGTACAGGCCCAGCACATCTCCACTCCTGACACTGGTCTATCTGATGCCATCACTTCTAGGTCTGGTGTGTTGTACAGGTACAGCACATCTCCACTCTTGACAATGGTCTGTCTGATGCCATCATTTCTAGGTCTGGTGTGTTGTACAGGTACAGCACATCTCCACTCTTGACAATGGTCTGTCTGATGCCATCATTTCTAGGTCTGGTGTGTTGTACAGGTACAGCACATCTCCACTCTTGACAATGGTCTGTCTGATGCCATCATTTCTAGGTCTGGTGTTCTGTACAGGCCCAGCACATCTCCACTCCTGACACTGGTCTATCTGATGCCATCACTTCTAGGTCTGGTGTGTTGTACAGGTACAGCACATCTCCACTCTTGACAATGGTCTGTCTGATGCCATCATTTCTAGGTCTGGTGTGCTGTACAGATCCAGCATATCTCCACTCCTGACACTGGTCTGTCTGATGCCATCACTTCGAGGTCTGGTGTGTTGTACAGGTACAGCACATCTCCACTCTTGACACTGGTCTGTCTGATGCCATCATTTCTAGGTCTGGTGTGTTGTACAGGTACAGCACATCTCCACTCTTGACAATGGTCTGTCTGATGCCATCATTTCTAGGTCTGGTGTGTTGTACAGGTACAGCACATCTCCACTCTTGACAATGGTCTGTCTAGTGCCATCATTTCTAGGTCTGGTGTGCTGTACAGATCCAGCATATCTCCACTCCTGACACTGGTCTGTCTGATGCCATCATTTCTAGGTCTGGTGTGCTGTACAGGTCCAGCACATCTCCACTCCTGACACTGGTCTGTCTGGTGCCATTGTGTTCTCAGCAGAATAAGATATCTGTATAAATGACTTTTTTAAAGCTGCTTACTGTGGCTAGAAGATAAGATAGCAACATGCACAACAGCAGTGAGACAGTGGCAGTGGCAGACCAAGACCCACATGCTTGTCAGGGGATTTCTGCCTTTGGCCTGGAAGAGAAAATAGCCCACCCAGTACCTGATGGGCTCTCTTATAGTAAGGAAATATATGGTGGGTTATGGAAGAGAGATAGAATGGTTCATGTCATATGAAAAGAGACAGATCTGAAGAAATGAAGGCAGTGAGAAGCACAGGCTGAGATGGGTGACATACTTGCCACCTGAGGCCAAGGTGCTATTTGGGCAGGAATGGAAAACAAAGGTCCTGTCTGTACCTGCCCTGCTGCAGCCATTGCCTATGTTAATGTCCTTGGCTTTTGTTGCCACTGAAGGCCAAAAGAATAGAGCTGCACAGAGTTAGATCCACCCCTCACTGGTACAACATTAGAAAGTACTGGTCCTACCCCTCACTGGCTGTAGCACTGAAGAGAGCTAGTGGATCCTGCACTCCCCTGAGCAGCATGACAGAACTGACTCTGTTGGCAGGGGTGTGGGCAGGCTGGTTATAAGTGTAGGCCCCTACTTTGACCTTCACCTGCACTCTGAGCCTTGAAGGACAAAGCCTGTGGATTGCTGGCTGCATTCTATGTTCCATGCCCTGTCCAGTATGTTTCTGCCTTCCTACCTGGGGGGGGGGAGGGGATGTTAGATGAGGAAGTTTGAGCTGTTTACCTGGAGTCAGTAATTTTCCAGCCACCTGGGGAATTTTCACTGTGCTCTGCTGTGGTGGGACTGTTCTCTGTATGCATTGAATATCATTCTGTAAATAAAGGAACTGTTTTGGCCTGTGTAGAGCACCATAGAAGTGGGTAGAGGAATCAGAGGAGAGACAGGTAGAAGGAGGGTGGATTCAGGCAGTTACCATTCAGCCACCAAAGAAGAAGCATGTAGGACCCAAATGAGCTGGGCCATGCTACAGGCCACATAGCCAGGTAGATTAATGAAAATGGGTTGAATTAAGATGAAAGAGCTAGCTAGCAATGTGCCTGAGACATAGGCCAAACAGCATGAAATTAATATAAGCATCTAAGTCATTCTTTGGGGGGAAAAGCCACCGCTGGCAGGTCGGACTTCTGACCCACAGAAGGTCAGAAATCTTTTACAACACACTGTCCCTGGTAGCACCGGGTATATAAGTCTGAGATTGACCTTCAATAAATGGCATTCTCCTTGCACAAATGACCCAAGTGGGTCAATCTCCAGGCCCAAGCCTGACTCACTGACCACCCAGCTAGTGCAGGAGCTACACCTAAGGGCATGAGAATGGGAGGGCTGATCCTCTGCCCCCCCTTCCCACATGTGGTGGTAAGGTCAAGGGAAAAAATCACACACACACACACACACACACACACACACACACATACACAGCCACCTGTGACAGGCAGGAGAGCTAACCTAGCCCTTCACCAACTGCAGCACTAGGGAAAGCAGGCTCTGCACCTCACCTAGGCAGCACAGTGGAGCTGATGCTGACAGAGATGCTATCAAGCTCACCCTGAGAATGTGAGCATAGGAGATCTGGCTCTGCCCCTCATCTACTACACATAGTGTGAACAAGCGGGAGACATTTTATCCTTCCCCAACTCTTACCATCTGTGGCAAGTGGGAAAGCTGGCCCTGAAATGAGGGGAACCAAGGAGTTGGACCAGCATCTCACCAGCTAGAGAACTTGGGAAAGTAGGTTGTATACTTCACCTGGGCAACACAGTAAATCTCTCTGCTGGTGATGGTGTAGGTGAGTCAATCCCAAGGGCATAAGTGTGGGAGAGCTGGCCCCACTTCTCATCTGGTAGTATGGGTTGGGGAGAGATGCCCCTTTGCCCCTTGCTGCCTACAGCACTTGGAAGAATAGGCTCATACATACATTTCTATGGCAGGACACCATAGTAGTACCAAGCCTAATGGTGGAGACACTGGTGAGCCTTCCCTGAGGTCATAAGAGTGAGATAGCTAATCATACATCCCTTGTCTGCCATGTGGTGGTAGGGGAAGAGAAAAATACTCCCTCTCTCACTCCTTGCCAACTGTAGCAGATGTGAAAGCTGACCTTGCCCCTCACCAGATACAGAACTAGGCCCTGAACCTCTCCTGGGCAACACAGTAAATTTGACCCATTGATGGAGGCATGGGGGAGCTAGCTCCGAGAACATGAGAGACTTGAGCCCCACCCCTCACTACCATATAGTGGTGAGGGCAAGAGAGAGACTCCCCAGCATGTCTCTCAAGGCCTTTGGTAAGTGGAAGAGCCATTCCTGAGGCCACTACAACAAGACAGCTGGCCCTGCCTCTCAACAGCTGCAGCACTAGGCAGAATGCCCTCTACAGTTCAACTAGGCAACACAGTAAGACTGGCTCTGATGGTGTAGGTATAGATGAGCCAACCCCAAGGAACTGACAAGGGGAGAATTGGCCTGGCCAATATAGGTGAGCTAACCAGGGCCGTTAGAACTAACCAGGAGAGCTCACCTTGGTGGTGAGGATGAAGGAGAGCAGGCAGGACTTACCTAGCAACCACCTAGACCCAGAATCAGAGGTATAATTTACCCTATCCCGTCATTCACCCATCCTATGAACTGCTGAAGCACATGAAGAGTCTGGTCCTACAGACTCAAAATTATAGGATCTCCATGACACAGGACAACGTGTGTGTGTGTGTGTGTGTGTGTGTGTGTGTGTGTGTGTGTGTGTATGTGTGTGTGTGTGTATGTGTGTACAGACCCAGTAGGGGTGCTATTAAAGACCAACTGTCCTTCCTGATATTCACACACACAAACACACACACACAAACACACACATACACATACACACAAGTGTCTTTGCAGGCCAGAAGAGAGCGTCAGACCCTAAAGTGGAAGAATAGGTGATTGATGGCACTTGGCAGGGACACAGGAAACTCAGACCCTCTAAAAGAGAAGCCAGTGATCTTAACCCCTGAGCCATCTCTTCAGCCCCAGGAATCTCCATTCTTCGCTAAGGTGACCATATCCTTACTGGCTCAAGAAAGGAACTGGTCTAAGTCACTTGAAGGAGAAAATGGAAATCATGTATTACCCCGCTTACTAAAAGGATATCTGTTGGCATTTCTTGGCTCCATTTCTGGAAATAGAAACCATGGACCCTCTTCCTGTCACATGAACTGCAAAAGTATCTGACTTCAGTCGAAAGCAGCCAATGACCTATCCCATGACTACATTGCTACATATTCAACCCAGAGGACACGTTCACATTTTACGATGCATGACCTCACCATCTGTTTCTGTCAGTGGAATATTTCAAACAACCAAATAACATTAAATTCATATAAAGGAGTTTCTTTATTGGTTATAAACTTTTACAAATCAATTTAAAAAGTTTATAGTCCTTAACGCTGTGGGAACTGCCATTTCCCCAAGCGCCATCCTGCTCTTTATCACTGGGGTCTGACAGCAGTTCTGACCTTTTCCAACATCTTCACTGAGAGATGAAGATTTGAAAGCTCAATAGCAAATGACCAGGAGTTTTATGGATAATGTGCAATAGTTAAAACAGGTTATGGTTATGAGAACCTGGGAAATGACTCTTTGCTGCTCATTTGACTGCTCCCTATGAGCAGGATGCTTTTACTGACAAAACATTTTCTTGTAAGTTTTAAAACTCACAGAACCAATGGGACTATCCAGGAGCATGCTGGACGACACCTGCTCAGTGCATTATCAGCAGACATGCACCAGCTCTGGTGAATCAGCTGATCTCAGGGAAGTGGGGGCTCAGTTGGCTGAACTTCTATAGCCTTTCCTGCTGAGGCTGGAGGGGGTGGCAGTCACAAACACCACATATGTCTTCTGTTGCTTGTAGCTAAGGGAATACTAGCTGAAGGATTTGTGCAAAGGCAACCTTGCCCATAAAAAAATCAAGAAACAGAGAGTGTGGGAGACAGCTCACTGAGAACAGTGCCTCACAATTATAAAGATGTTTCCTAGCATCCTTGTAAAAGTGGGGCGTGGCAGCATACATCTACAATCCCAGCACTGTGGAGGCAGAGATAGTAGACTCTCTGGGGACCACTGGCCAAACAATTTAACCGAAATGGTGGGCCCTAGCTTCAGTGAAAGATCCTGTCTCAAAATATAAGGTGGAGAATGATCAAGGAGGATGCTGTGTGGATATCTGGCTTCCATATGCACAAGCATGCACAAGTGAGCATATCTCACACATACATGTATTCATACATGCCATACACAGAGGGAAAAAAAACAAAATAAAAGTTTAAATAAAAAAAATGTAGGCTCACATATATAATAGTCTCAGCACTTAGGAGGTTAAGGCAGGAAGGTTGCTGCAAACTGTCACTTCCAGGTAGCCAAGGGCTGCAGAGTATGTTTCCAAAAGACAATGAAAGCACCATGACTAATGGAGGAAAGAGAAACTTTTACATCACAGAAAGCCTACATGGTATCAGCACCATTGTGCAGCTCAGTAAGAAGAGCTCAGACTTAGACACACACAACAAGGGTCATTGTGCAACTCCCAAACATTCCCTGTTCCACTGGTGCCCTGAAATCCTGCTATTTTCTTTCTGCTTCTTACAGCACAGAACACATAAATCTGGTGTGACAACTGAGGATGTTTAGCCACTGGGCTGCTGACTAAGCCATTTCACAAGCAAATCTAACAAAAACTTCTGGCTGGCACAGGTAACCCCCTTTCTCGGTTGTCATTATTTAAATTTTTATGATTTATTTTTTATGTGTATGAGTATTCTGCCTGCATGCAGGTCTATGCACCACATGTGTACAATGCCTGAGGAGGCCAGAAGAGGGCATCAGATCCCCTGGAATTAGAGTTAAACTATTTTAAGCCACCATGTCAGTGCTGGGATTTGAACTCTGGTCCTCTGGAAGAGAAGCCAGTACTGAACTATCTCTCCAGCCTCTAAAAATGTTTTTCAGCCTTTTAAAAATTCTTCATATAAACTACATATTTTCACATTCAATCATTGGTTGTTGCATGTACTTCCAATGGCACTATCTCCAAAGTGCCAACTGACAAATTCACTGGGGGATCACCTTGCCCACGGTATTATATTTCTCATTCAAAGCCACAGTCTGTTTCCATTAAATCAGGTGAATATTAGCTCATGACACTCAGTAATTAAATGCTTTTACACTGCATTATAAGGGATGCCATTCAGAAACTTGTAAAATCCATGCAGGGATCACCAAACACATGCTTGCTCTGTGCCAAGAGGCTTCAAAATTGGGTGAGAGACCTATAGCTCATTTGAGTCCTCCTGAGACATCAGTCTATTACACATGATAACAGTATGGACAGCCAGCACAAATAAACATAATAAATAAATAAATGCAGTGCATAACAAATGTTACCACAAATAAACCAGCTGACCTGGCGAGAGAATGTCATTTCATTATCTCCACTGAAAATGCATTCTAATAATTCTTAGGTTCTGTGGGTTATACAGAATCATTCTGGCTAATTTTCCAAGAAGAAAACTGTCCCCTACTTGTGAATCTGATTGGCTACTGGAAAGCTATGTTGTTTTGCAAGCTCACAGCTTGTTTACTTCTTGGAATAGTAAATGTTTTGCATCTGTGCCAGGGAGAAATTTACATAGACCATCTCCAGAGAAAGTTTATTGGAAAAAAATAATCTGTGAACTAGATCTCTGATTCTAGGGCCTTGTGGGAGCTGAGATTTATATTGTGTGATTCGATAAGCATTGGCATTTTCATTTTGTTTGCTTATCAGCCTGATTCCATCAAAAGAAAAAAATATAAAATTCGATATTGGTTGGGGACAGGCCGAAGCTTCTGAATAAATAAAATCTAAAGCCATAGGCAAAAAAATTCATTTGAATTAATAAAAAAAAATCTAGAACCACAAGGTACCAAAAGCAAGAAGATACAAACAGCATTGTCTGAATATTATACAGAAACATTTATTTTTTTTAAAGCTTACTATATAAAATTATAAAAGTCATATAGTACATTGGTTTTAAAACTAACATTCTTTTTCCAAGAAAAAGATTTATTTTGCATTTAATTATGGGTATGTGTGTGGGTATACGCACATGAGGTGAGATGTGTCACATACCATTGGAGCTGGAGCTGCAGATGGTTGTGAGCCATCTGGCAAGGGTGCTGCCAATCCAACTCAAGTCCTCTGCGAGAGCTGTTTATACTCCAAAGTGCTGCACCAAACCTCCAGCCCCCAAACTAAGCCTCTCCATGCTTTCCAGAATTCTGTAAAGCAAAGGTGCCTGCTACTAGAACAAATGATGGGTGATAAGTCATAGTTAAATATATACACAGATGCAGAGATACATGGCAAGCTAGGATATATGTGCATGCCTGTTTTCTTGTATCTCCTTTGTCATTTGAAGGGTAGCATCAGAAAACCAGGCACTCATCTTCCTATTGAACTACATATTGACCTGGAGCCTAGCAAGACACACCGGAACACCTGCTTCATAAGGCCAGATGTTCCATCAAGAAGGCCTGATTGGACCATCCTGTCTTCATGGATTAAGAATATGTCATGAAGACTATCGTGAACCAAGCACAGACCTGGGAACCCACAATATTTACATAAATATTTTCCATCTTCTCAAAAGTCTCTCCCCACCCTCCAGAGAGATGATAGTCCTAGTGACATTTGTACATGAGCAGACTCAGGGTGACAGAGAAAGGCAGCAAAGCAATGGTAGATTCAAAGTCAGATCCAGTGACTCCAAGGTCTGTATTCCCTGTCCCCATAGCTTACATAACTTATTTAATTCATCCAAAAGCCATTCCCCAAGGAAGACCAAAATCATCATAAATTAGCCCAACAATATTGAAATGAGGAGAACTCACAATGAAATCTGCAAGACTCAATTTAAAAGAAAATATGTAGACTCCTGTGTCTAAAAGTTAAGAATTAAAATGATAACAGCAGAACTTTAAACAGAGTAGGGGGACCTCCTAGGCACAGTGTGACTGCCCAGACTGCATGTCCATGGAAGCAGCCCTGGAAACATGGCTTCAACCTTCTTGGTAACTAATTCCAAAGAGAGGATGCTCTTATAAGCCTATGAATCTTTATCAAAAATTATGCAAATGCCTTTCTGATAGCACCATGTCCTGATTCCTCCTACCATGTCAGCCATGTTGGTCAAACTCAGCAGGGATTTAAAATACAGCATTCTGCAGTCACTGGGATTCTTCTAATGCCACCAAAGAAACAGGATAATTTGATTATGGGTCTTTGCTAAATACATTTGCTAAAATAAAAGAAAAGGTACGTGACATGCTCACTGTCTCTCTGTCCTTCTGTGTTGAAGCCCCTAGTTGAGGGGTGCCCAGCCTGTAGTGCAAAGCCTCTTAGCCCTGAAGGGAGAATGAAGTGAGTGTATTCACATCTGCTCATGGCTTCTTTGTGCTAGAATGCTATCTCCAGCCTTCCTTCATAGCTGGGCAACCCTCAGAAACCCTGAGTTCTCTCCCATTCCCAGCATATAATAGCTTTGTGTTATTCTTTTTTGATTGCTATGACAAAATACTCAACCAAAGCAACCCAAGGGAAGGTTAATTTGGGACCACAGTTTGAGCGTTCAGTCATGGTAGTGGGGAAGACTTGGTATCAGGAGAATTCACATTGCATTCATAGTCAGAAAGCAGAAAAAGAACACTGGCGCCCAGCTTGACTTCTCTTTCTTTGCCAAATGCATGTTGACTGGGTGAGTGGGAAAGCCAGTGGGTAGGTAAGTATTCAGTTATAGGTCAATAATTAATATTGACTGTCAAGTTGGCAGGACCTAGAATCACCTAGGAGGTATGCTTCTGTGCATGTCTTTGAAGGATTTTTTGAAGCTGGGTTACTAGGTGAGATAACTGAATCCAAACGTGGCCAGCACAAATCTGTGAATTGGGATCCCAGACTGTATCACTCCTGCAGGGCACCACTGTAGTGCGTTGCATCCTTTCCTGAAGATTCAGCCACCAGAAACATACAGAGTGCCTTCTTTGGAAAAAGAATCTTTTAGATGTAGTTAAGTCAAATGGTTCAGGTATTCTGGATGAGGACTGGCACAAACACATGGCATGCATTGTAATAAGAATCTGAAAAGCAAAAGCCCCACAGAAGCACAGCAAAGCGAACACTTGAAGACAGAGGTAGATGTGGGAGTGATGGGGTCAAAAGCCAACTGCTATAACAAGTATGAGCTGCATCCCCACAGGCTCACATGCTTGAACACCATTGGTCCACAAATGATGACACTATTGGGAAAGGTTGTAGAACCCTCAGGAAGTGGAGCCTCACTGGAGGAAATGGATCCTTGAAGGGAGGGCCTATCCCCATTGTCTGTTCACTCTCCCCTTCTTTGACTGCAAATGCCACATGACCAAGACTTCTGCTATCATCCCTTCCTAGCACGTCAGCATTTACTATTGACATCTGGGCCAGGATAAAGCACTCCTCACTTTAGTTGTTTGGTTCTAAGTGCTTTGTCATAACGAGAAAGGGAACTGATACACCCAGGAACACAGGAGCCTACCAAGGCCAGAAGCAGCAAGAAGGCTCTGCTTTGGAGTCTTTGAAGAAAATATGACTTGCCCATAGCTTAATTTTAGATATCTGGCTTCCAGAATTGAGAGAAAATAAATTTCTGTTATTTTTAAAACATTAAATTAGCAAGCTGTTTGTAATGACATCACCTACAAAACCAGCATAGCATGTTCTCTTAGAATGAGCTAGGATGAGGCTGCTAATAAAAGAAACGTTCAGCTGGTTATGTACTATGGTTACTCTGAGTGCTGTGAACTGTCATCCCACATAAAATGGTCAACGTTCTGTTAAATCTTTAAAAAAAGAAAAAAGGAGAGAAAGATCAAATACATTTCTAGTATAAGCATTTCCCTAGTGGTGTATGAGACATACATTTACTGAAAAATATGATTCTTTTATCTGAAACCCAAAGTTAATGGGACATCTTGTATTTTATTTGCAAAACAATATTTCCTAGTAATGGGGAAAGGGAAGGCAGGATTTGTCTCAGGTAGGGAGGTGACATGAACCTTTTCTCCAAAGTAGGGATATGTGAACAGGAGGCTGAGTTGAAGAGAGGGTAAGTCTGCACCCACCAGGGCAATTAGTGCTCCAAACCTAGAAAGGCTGACTACAGAGCTGTGACCCAGGAATATGACAATTCTGCTGAGTTTCAGTCAGTAACACAGTGAGAGAGAAACTGTGTGTCCTGAAATCCACAGCATTCCAGCTAGAATTCTCAATCTCTGGGTCATGACTTCTTTGGGGCTCAAATGACCCTTTCACAGGGGTAACCTAAGATCAATAAGAAAACACAAATACTTACATTACGATTTGTGACAGTAGCAATATTACAGTTATAAAGTAGCAATGAAAATAATTTCATGGTTGGGGCCACCAACCACAACATGGGGAACTGTGTTAAAGGGTCTCAGCATTAGGAAGGTTGAGAACCACGGAACTAGACAGCAAAGTAAGTAAGAAATCTGTGTCTAAGTCTTTACCACACTATTGATCTTGGATTTAATGAGCAGAACTTAGATTATTTAGGTGTCAAGCACATCTGGTGTCTTGTTTTATGTTGCTCTTAAATAACCACGGGAGAGCCAGCAGGTGATAAAACAACACAGAGCCGTACATAGTTGTTGTAGGAGGAAAGGCTGGTGCATAATGAATGCAGAGGTCAGTATTTATATGCTTCCTCTGTAACAGATTCATTAAAAACATCATAAGCTATTTTATGACTTTTAAATGTTGCTGTTGGCATCCATTCAAATTAAGAAAGGCTTTATTTGATTCTTAAACTTTTATTCAACATACAAAAATGCTCGCTTGTTCATCGGGTCAACTTCACTTAAATGTTCATTATGATATTAATTATAATAGAAAAAAAGAAGTAGAGCCAGGTGAGATGGCACATACCTCTAATCGTAGCACTTTAGAGGCAGGGTCAGGAGGATTGTGCTCCAGGACAATGTGGACTGTCGTTATGGTGATAAAAATACCCTGGCAAAAAGCAGCAGAGGGGACAAAAGCTATGCTGACTTTCAGTACAAAGACATAGTGTCCTCTCATGTCAGGGAAGGTATGGTGACCAGAACAGGAGGCTGGCTGTTCACAGCTCACCACAGTTTAGCATGTGTGCATGTGTTATGTATATGTATATGTGTGCATGTGTGTGTACAGCAGGTATGTGTGTGCACATGTGCATGTGTTCTATACAAATGATACTATAATTTGAATTTGTGATTTAACATGCTATGGATGCACCAAGCAAACCCACAAAGATACCAACTACTCTTTTAAATCCCTGCATAATATTCCTTCTAAAAACGCCATGCAATTTATTCAAATATTCTTTATCTTGGGAAGAATTGGGTTTTTCTTTTCTCCATGACTCCCTTGCTCTGTCTTTTCCTTTCTTTTAGTCTCTGCCCCTCCCCACTCTCCTTTATTTTTTCACATTTTCTCAAACTATTTCTCAATAAACACTATTGAACATACATGATAAAGAGATATTTAAATAAGCAAAAAAATCCATATTAAGGTGCCACTGCAAATTGGTTTTTTCCCTCACATTATCCTCTTGTACCAGTTGAGATTTCAGAATCAGTAAGTGCTGTGGTTACTTTTCTACTACTATGGTAAAGCACTATGACCAAGGGTGTTATGAGGAATGGTTTGTTTTAGCTTATGGCTACAGCAGGATGGAGTCCACCATGACCAGGAAGGCATGACATGGAGACAGAATCAGGAAGCTGTCTGAACACATCCATCTATACATCAGAAGCAAAAAAAAAGAACATGGAGATGGGGGAGTGGAGGGTGGAAGTCCTCAAAACCCACTCCTGGTGGGGTATGTCCTCCAGCAAAATTCTGACTCCTCAAGTTTCCATAACCTCCTTAAACAGCACTACCCCTGAGAACAAAGCATTTAAACACATGTCCCTATGAGGGCTATTTCTCATTCGAACCACTACAGTGAGAAAAAGGATATAATAATCTCATCCTCATAAACATATGTTCATTCTAAATACAATTGTGTATTGGTGAGCTAGTTACCAGATAAGACACATTTCTCAAGATACCAGACATGTACTGAGTCGAGCTCAAAGATCCAAAGCCCAATAGCCACAGGCTATGGAGTTGTGCTTCTTCTAACAGCAGATAGATACAGAAATCTGGAGACAGAAAGTGTGGAAATGTTTGGGGTACACACCTAAGCTTGGAGATGAAGCTACTAAAGCATGAATAATGGCAGCATTGCTTGCAAACTAGGTAACTTATATGATCATGTAGTATAAACTCTTTCCTTTGTGATTGCCATGACCATCATCATTAGCCATGGTAAACTGCTGAAGACTTTAATCTGCAATTATAAAAATGAGATCAATGGCTTCTACAGTATATGGGTAGGTCTGTGGGAATGGGACTATGCTTGAAATGGGACATTATTGCTTGAAAGGATGAGAGATCACAAGATCTCTGTGAGACCCTTCAAGATCTTCTCTTGAATGGTTCTAAGATCCAAATTCAACTCCCTCCTGCCTCAGCTGTATGTCATTTTAGAAGTACTAAAGTATATGAGGTAGAAGGCTGACCAGAGGTGGGACCTTGTCGGGGGACAGCTATCTGTCCCTGAGAAGAGTTTCAACTGAGGATTTGTCTAGATCAGATCAGCGTGTGGGATGTTAGTCTGTGAGGGATTGCTTTGGATATTAATTGATGTAGGAAGACCCAGTCCACTAAGAGTGACACCATTCCCTACTGAGCTATGTAAGAAAAAAGCATACAGGTGGGATGCAGGGGTGCTTTCATTCTCTCTGGTCTTAACTGTGGGTTCACTGTGACTGGCTGATTGAGATGCTGCCCTGACTTCCCTGATGTCAGACTGCAATCTGGACCTGTAAACCAAGTAAACCCTTTTCTCCCCATGATGCTTTTGGTCATAACAACAGAAATGAAACTCATACCAAGTAGACCACTGGTTTTTATGCCTCCTAGAAAAACTTTACTGTAGGACTCTGGAGGTTTACATGCACAGGACTGAGTGCCACTACTCTGTTTTCCAGCTCAGAACACTGTGACACATGAGGTGCTTTGTGTTGTAGAAGTGGGACTTTGGACACAGCCTCCAGTGTTGAGATTATAGTACTTGCATACCATTGTTCCAGGGAGAAATATTTTGGATATTAATCTACCATTCACATGGACATAATGAGAACGCTATAATACTAAGTAAAATGGATGATTCCTGTTCTCTCAGGGCAGAGTCTAATGAGGGAAACAGACACTCATCAGAATCCATGGCTGCTGTGGGAAAGCAAGGGTGAGCCGTGAGTGCTCAGAGTAGAGGCTCCCCAATCTGCAGGGTGACCCCGCAGCAGAGAGTTTAAAGATGAAGTCATATGTGATGGGATGGGGAAGGACAGCCTAGCAGGCAAGGAAAGTCTGGCGAAGAGGCTCCAAGCTAGAACATTCTAAGAAGCTAGAAGGAAAGTGGCTGAGGCAGCCTGAATGAGAAATGTCGCCTCATTGTCTTCTGCATTTGAACACTTTGTCCCCAGCTGGTATTTTCTGGGGAAGTTTGGAGTTGCCTTGCTGGAGAAAATATGTCCCTAGACTATATGTCCCTAGAGCCTACTTCTGTGTTGATCTCTGCCTTGAGCCTGCAGCTGCTGCCTGTCAGGCCTGCCATTTGCTGCTAAGCCATTCCCATGGAGATGGACTCACCCCTCTGGAGGACTCAACCCTCTGGAGCACTGAGCCAACAGGAAATTTTTCTTCTGTAAATCACTTTGGTCATGGTGCATATCAAAGTAACAGGAAAGTAGTTAATACAGTAGGTAGCTTTCTAGAGAGGAAGCTATGAGGAAGAGGAGGCAGACAAGGAGAGGATTGTTTGGGAAAAGTTTCATGGCAAGTCAGAGGGCACCTAGGTAAGATTGTTTCATTCTACAAGAAGCCTGAAGTCAGGCTGGTTACATGACCAGAAATTTAAGGTCCAAGACTGTCCTGCCGGACTGTGTCCTTCTAGCTGTTTCCTGCCTTCCTCAACACATGAGCTTTGGTCTCCGGCTAAAGACTCCAGGATCCCAGAAGAGGCTGCTGCAGTTTCTGTTTTGTTTTTTGTTTTTCCTTCTGTAGCTATTTTTGGAGAAATTGGTTAGCTCCTCTAAATTGACAAAAATTACCTAAGTAGATAAATTCTAGTACCCATGTCTGTATTAGTTACTTTTCTATTTCTGTGATTAAAACACCATGACTAAAAGCAACTTAAATAGGAAAGAATTTGGTGGAAGATAGCCAGGCCACCCTGTTTTGTGGCATGGGTGGCAGGTGCCACTATGATGAATAAGAATGTGGTGGAGAGACGGGAGAGACAAAGGGATCAGAGCAGGGTGAGGAGAGGTGGAACCTGAGGGTGCCATGGTGGTGAGGACCAGATTGATAGGAGTGACTTGGGCGGCCATCTGAGGCCAAGGTGATGTCCATATTGGTGCTGCTGCTGAGGACTATTCTGGGTCCTTGTTTCTATTGCATCCAAGGTCTGTGTTGACGTTCATGGTCCATGTTGCCACCAAAGGCTATGAAGATGTCCATGTTGATATCTGAGGGTCATGTGGCCTCTTGGAGCCATATTAATTTGAGTGGCCTACACTACCTCCTGAGGTCAAGTTATGGTCTGGGCTGTCTCCAAGGACCTTGTCTGAGTCTGTGATCCTACTGTACCCAGGGGCCATGTTTGTGGTCTGTGCTGTTGCCAGAAACCATGTGGAAGTCCATGACCCATGATCCTGCTGAATGTATAGAGCAAGGAAGCCACTTGTATAGTGGTACTGATGATTGAAGATGCACAGTTAAGACGGGTAGGGGAGATAATTCCTACCCTCACCCCACCCCTAACCTAAAAAAATGTAACAACCCAAACAGGAAGCCATTGCAGGGAACTCTCAAAACATCTGACAAGGATGCTGAACTTAGCTCTCCACAATTGATGGCTTCTGGTGGGGTGTGGGAGAGCATGACTCAGTTCTGTTTAAGGGGCAGGTCACTGAGAGTTTGGCCAGTGAGTATATAGATAACAAAAATTGAACTTTTTTTAAAAATTTGGGGTGGGGGTTACAAGGGTGGTGAGGGCAAGACACAGAAGGACTGTGTGATCAAGGTGTATGCTGTAAAATTCCCAAAGAATTGACAAAAGGAAAAAGTAGAAAAAGAAGAGTTTATTTTGGCTTATATATAATTCCAGAAGGAGAGAGTCCATGAGGAGGAGGAAGGCATGGTGACAGAAGCCAGAACAGGAAGCTGGCTAGTGATACTTTCATCTAGGAAAACACACAGGAAACAGAGAGAGAGCAGAACATGGGAGAAAGTAATAAACTCTCAGAACCTCCCCTGGGGATAAACTTCCTCCAGCAAGACCCCAGCTCCTAAAGGTCCCAAAACCTCCCAAATAGCACCACCCACTGGGACCAAGTGCTCCAATACATGAGTTTGCAGGAGACAGTTCCCATTTAATCACCACAGTATGCCTTTGCATAAAGCTGCATCATGAGCTACAGTCCCTAGAGTTAGAGATTCCCAAAGGTCACCCACATGAAGACAAGTTTCACATCTGTCATGTTCATGCATTGCATTACACAGAAAATATCTTTATAACTTATACTGTATCTTTAAGCCATAAAATTGCTTCACTGGTATCTCTTTGTAAATTATATTTTATAGACAAATGGGTTGTATGATTTATATTAGTATATTAAAATTTAAAGCCACTATATCATAAGCCAAAGATTAAAAACATACGTAGCTAGCCACATAGTGGTGATGCACACCTTTGATCCCAGCACTTGGGAGGCAGAGATAGGCTGATCTCTGTGAGTTTGAGGTCAGCCTGGTCTACAAAGCAAGTTCCAGGACAGCCAGAACTATAACAGAGAGAAATCCTGTCTTGAAAAGTCAAAATGTGTGTGCATATGAGTGTGTACATGCACATGTGTGTGGGTATAACCAGCAAAAAGCAAATGTATAGAAAGGTAAATAAAGAGGAAAAGAGATAGTATAGGTAAACAAAAAACCCAGAGACCTAGAGAAATATAGATAGTGAGCTAAATTAGAATTATGAAATTCCAGCCAAAGAATCTGCTGATGGTTCTGAAAATGGGTGCTTCTCATTTAGTTAAGAGGCAAAATAAGACAGAAAGAAGTCTGATAACATGTTAGCACTAAACAGATTTTCAGTACTTCAGATAACAGCCTGGGGAGAATACTATAAAGGGATGCCTTTAGCCTCCTCTCCTGAACTGTTATCAAAGCTGTGTCCATCCACACAGGTCTTTTACACATCCCACACTTTAGGAGACACCACTACATGGGGTGGGATTACTGATTCCCTGTAAATTAAGTGTGAATGGTACAGTTAGAGTTCAGTCTTAGGACTGGAATGGGGAGAGGCAAGCCTGCTAAGGGGCTCACTAAGAGGTGCTGAGGTTGCCAGAGGGAGTTGAGTCCTGTGGGATAAAGAGGAAAAACAGGACATGAATGCCAAAGCCTCTCTCTGGTACCTTCTAGAGTCACTACTACCCAAGAACACCATGATGCCAACAGTTTCTACTTCCTAAGTCTAGGCAGATATCCTCTGTTCATTCTAGTGCATTAGCCCTATCCCATGTGTTTGCTATCAAAGCCATCAGCACAATCTGGAATATAATGTATTTGTATGTGGTAAGTTAATGTTACAATCTTTAAAGAAAAGCTTTTAAAATGTTTGTGTTGGGGGGTATTTTGAATATTCCCCACATGCATGCCTTGTATGCACTGAGTTTAGAAGAGGGCTTTAGATCCTCTGTAACTGGAGTTACAGAAGTTTGTGAGTCACCATGTGGGTGATGGGATCTGAACTCAGGTCCTCTGTAAGAGCAGTCAGTTCACTTAACCACTGGGACCATCCCCATGGTTACACTCTTACAGAGAGTTTCTTAACTCAGGGGGAATTTTTAAAAATAATAGCCTACTAAGCTCTTAAAAATACTTCCTATGTAAAGGTCATTTCTAAGTATACTACATCACCAGTGAGGAAGCCTTTGGTTGCATAATCATCATCATAATCATCATCATCATCGTCGTCTTCGTGAGATGTGGGAAGTGCATGGGTCACAGAGCTCATGAGGTGGCTAGAGAAGAACTCTGTGGCGTCAGCTTTCTCTGCCCACCTTTATGTGGGCTCCAGGGATCAAACCCAGGTCACTGGTACTTTTACCCCAAGCCATCCTCACTGGCCAGAAGACTTTTGTTACAGTACTTTGTTTGTACTCCAATTCACAAGATTATTTCTGTGCATAAAATAACTACAAAATACCTGAGTAATTAATTCAAGATGAATCCAAGATAACCAATCTCTGAGGAAGCGTTGTGAAGACAGATCATAAACCCGCATGGCTGATCTATTGTACAGCATTGGGAACTGTATTTCATATCCTGAAATGACTGTAAAACAATAGCTTCTGCTCTGTCCTCAGGGCATGAAGAGATATTAATCACTGCCAGAGAGTCTGGGCATAAAATATGTATTATCTTCATTTCCCTTTTTATTATCAGATCTAAATCTTAATCAGGAAGTAAAGGGCTCTTTTGTGGATTCAGTCTTCTCAAGAAAAGGGAAAGTGCATGTGATTTTTTTCCCAAAGGCCCCTCTCCCATCTATTATTTCCACCCCAAAGTGGTAAGTTTAGATATAGATATAGACACACATCTTTCTGTGAGTTGTCACAAGAAGTTTTCCTGAATGGAAGGGGAGCTCAGCAATGCCTACCACATTTATGTTGTGGTCTTTGATCCATTTGAACTGAGTTTTGTACAGGGTGATAAATATGGATCTATTTGCATTCTTCTGCATGCCAATATCCAGTTTTGCCAGCAGCATGGCAAACCAAAGTTTGATCCCACCAAAGTTCACTCTGGGCAACCAATGAGATTTTTGTGCTTTCTTACAGAGCATAGGTGAGGGTTTATAAGCAGGGATTGGGTGACCCTATAGCAAATTCTTTGGAACATGAGCACCCAATATGGATGAGGCTCTCCATGACTGCATAAATGAAGACTCTCTCAATTAACCTCTCCAGCCTATATACTCTGGCCCTTCATTGAAACTTCAGGCCATATACAATTAGGGCAGAGTTGCATACAAATGGTGTAGAAAATGGCTGGGTAGTAGATTGAGGATCCAATGACCCTTCCACTCTCTCCTTCTATGAGGGATGTCTACAGTGATCCAGAATGTCCAACTGTGATAAACAGACATGACTGATCTCATGAAAATAATACCTGTTTTGCTGGGAGAATAGGGTTATATGACATGGATACATCTCAACCTTTGCAAAATGCATCTCAACCTTCCTATTTTCAATAAATTCAAAAGCAAATTTAATAACTACAATGACAAGACATCCCACTACTTCCGGCTGAGATGACTTCCTCTGAAATAACAATTGTAACACTACTGACTTGTATGTAACAATATCAAAATGATCTATTGGGCACAAAATTTTGTAACAGATACTTCATTACTTGCTGAATCATAGCTGACTCAACACAAAACCATTTTATAGAAAGTCAATGCTTGGAAAAGCATAAAGTAGCTTGTTTTACTGGGCAAGAACATATTGTAAGCAGAGCATCTGACTCAACACTTCGACCCCAATGGGATGCATCACAAGTCATCTTCTTCCAGTCCCCTGTTCAGAGAAAAGTGACTCTTTTCGGAGTCAGCGCTTCCTTCTCTTTATACATTCTGCAGCTGTCAAATAGTCTGTTGAAACCAACAAATACACAGACGTGTTCTGAAGCTCTGCCTTTCTGACATGGGCATTCACACTGGACCAACGCACAAGGTGCTAGGGACTGAAGTTGCTCAAGAAAAATAACCCTCTATTCTCTAGGGAGCAGCAAAGAGGAAGCTTTTAACTGCAGCATCCCAGGCCCATCACTTTAATTGGTGATCCAATATTCTGTGTTCTGTGTTCATGTCCACCTAGGGTAATTGTGTTTCCAAATGGCTACTCCGGGACATTGTTTCTGGATCCATAGTCTTCACCCCTGTTCTCCATCATGCTCAGGGATCCTATAAACCAACTAGCTTCTTTCAGTAAGTTTCTTTCCCTTTAAACAAATAAGCTATGACATCTATGGCTTGCAACTAAGAGTCTCCAGCGCCAAAGACTCTGTACACTTATTTTTATTATTTGAGGATTTATATTTCTATTTTTGAACATAAATTTAGTGTATTTTCAGAGAAAGCACACAAGTGAGATTTTTCTTATGTTTGCTTTTAATCCAGTTAGACAATGACTTTATATTTACCTGTGGTATGGGTGTGCATGTGCCAATATGTAGAGAGAAGAGATGTTCTACTCTGTCATTCTCCAACTTATTCTTTTTTTAAAGATTTATTTATTTAGTATACAGTGTTCTGCCTGCATAAATCCCTGCCTACCAGAAGAGGGCACCAGATCTCATTATAGATAGTTGTGAGCCACCATGTGGTTGCCAGGAACTGAACTCAGGACCTCTGGAAGAACAGCCAGTGCCATTAACCTCTGAGTCATCTCTCCAGCCACTCCAGCTTATTCTTCTGAGACAAGGTCTCTCACTGAATCTGGAGCTACGGTGGCAGCCAGTAAGTCCCAAATATCCTCCTGTCTCTGCTTCCCATCCCACAGAACTGTGTTTACAGATGCATACATGGGCATGCTTTTTTGGTGGGTTCTGGGGATTTGAACTCAAATCCTCAGGCTTGTTGAGCAAGAGAACTTAACCACTGAGCCATCTTCCTGGCCTGAAGCTGGCTTTAACAGGGTTACTTAGCATTTGTCTTTAATTACTGGTGTAGACAGGTAAGTCCAGGTCTTGTTAATGGTTTTACACCCCTCCCATTCTTTACACCTCTCCTTCTCCTCTCCCATGCTCTCCTCTGTTTCTTGCTTATT
Organism: Sigmodon hispidus; assembly: GCA_004025045.1. Lineage (NCBI taxonomy): Eukaryota > Metazoa > Chordata > Mammalia > Rodentia > Cricetidae > Sigmodon > Sigmodon hispidus. Next base: position 4,829 of record PVIH01006241.1, on the reverse strand, counting down.
TTGATTTTTTTGTTTTGTTTTTAGTCTTTGACTGGCTAAGTATCTTCACCCAGCCATTCATTATCATGTAGATCCTTCTAAGCACAAAGTCAAATGGTGTGCTTTTTACTGGTTTCTTTAATTATAGCGAAGTGCATTCTTAAGTTAGCATAATACATTACTGTCTCAGCAAGGGTTTCTATTGCTGTGAAGAGACTCTATGACCACAGCAACTTCTATAAAGAAAATATGCAACTGGGGTGGCTTGTTTGCGGCTTCAGAGGTTCCGTCCATTATCATCATGATAGGGAGCATGGAGGAGTGCAGGCAGACATGGTGCTGGCTACATGGTGACCAAAAGGCAGCAGGAAGTTGACTGAGACACTGGGTGGTATCCTCCGCATAGGAATCCTCAAAGCCTGTCCCTACAGTGACACACTTCCTCCAACAAGGACACTCCTCCTAATAGTGCCAATCCCCCTGGGATTATGGGGAGCCAATTACCATCAAACTCCCATAACTAGCAACTAAGTTACCTTAGTTTAAAGCGTAAGAACCAGCTATGGTGCAATTCTGTCCTTTACCTTTGCATTTTACTTTATAAACTAACTCTGTAATGTTGCCTTTAATCACGTTTTTAAAAGAAACCTGAGGAAAACTTAGATTTTGATACCTCACTATAATTTTCAGGGCTTTCCATTCCTTCCTGTTGGCTCAGGATTCAAAAGAAAGAAAGAAAGAAAGAAAGAAAGAAAGAAAGAAAGAAAGAAAGAAAGAAAGAAAGAAAGAGAAATCTCATTTCACTTCAGAAACAGAAAGTTCCTTTAGCATTTCTTGAAGCTAGTATCTTACTGAGGAAATTGGAGTTCCCTTTGGTCTCTTTAATAGCCCATTATGTTTCCTGTTTAATCCTAGAATTCAAGAGGCAGAGGTGGGAAAATCACTGTGTATTCCAGGACAGGCAGGGATACAAAGAAAGACTTTCTGTGTGCACATGCACACACACCGAGAGAGAGAGAGAGAGAGAGAGAGAGAGAGAGAGAGAGAGAGAGAGAGAGAGAGATTTCGAAGCTTTAGAAGGAATTTGAAGACAAGCACCACACACAAAGGCCGGTGTTGACTGTCCTGCACCTAGAGGTACAGAGAAGAGAGTTATGAGCTACCCTGGGGGAGCATCCTGGGCCCTATAGAAGAGCAGCAAACTTTTCTAATCTATGAGCCACCTGTCTAGCCCCAAATCGATATTATTTTTCATGTCCTATCTTCCCATTTGTTCTTTCAAGCACCTTAAACCAGCTATCCAACAAGGGAATCTAGTTTGAAACTGTTTTGATGGTTAACTCCACCTTAAACGAAATACCTTCTCACCCTGAATTAATCTCCTGCATAGGAAAAGTGTTGAAAGCACTCAGAAAGTCATGGAGATGAAACTAAACAGTGAACATAATGCATGCCACAAAACGACAAGCAGATTTTTTTTAATAAAAGGATAGCTTAATTCTCTTATCAGTGTTATTAATGCCAGCAACATTACAATGGGTATTACATCTTGCAAAATACATATTTATTTTGATGTGTGTGTGTGTGTGTGTGTGTGTGTGTGTGTGTGTACAGGTGCTCATGGAGAATAGAAGAGGGCACCAGATCTCCCTTCCTATTTTTTTTTAGCTTTCTACGTTTTTGCACACTTTATAATTTATCTTGGTAATCACTGATTACGTAGTAAAAAAGAGAACATCTAAGAGCCTCTTTTTGTAATGTTACAAGGTTGAATTCACTTTCTAACCATTCAGTTATAAGATTTTTCCCAGCAGCTGGCTGAAGAAATTAAGTTGTCTGCTATTTTTTTAAAAAAAAAATCATTTAGAATCATTTTCAGTAGCTGTTGATGAAACCATCTTCATTATTACACATTTTTTCATCTCTTGCTAATATTTCTGTTAAGACAGAGAAATATTCATTGATTCATAATCTAGAAAGGTTGCTTTTAAAATATAAGCATGACTCAAATCAAGCGATGTCAAGTTGTTAATCTCTGTCTCCTCTGCCCACATGTGATCTAATTAAATAGTCTGAGGCATGACTTGTACCAAAGAAAATGCAAAATCAAAATAGTTGCTGACATCGTGGGTAGTCTAAAATAACTGCATTTGGAGGCTTGCATATCAAATTACTTCCGGGCGTGTAAGGGATCCTTGTATCTGAGAGAACTTTGAGGAAAAAACAAAAACCTAATTGCTATAGTTGCATCAAAGAAACTTTCAAAGGGAAAGCTCACTTCCTTTTTTGATGCGTGGAAATCATGTAGCACGAAGTTTGGAGATATATTTGCAAAACACTAAAAATGCACACACTTTTTCTTCACATAGCAGGTCCAAGACAATAAACTACCTCACCATTACATGACTAATGCTATTTTGATGGATATAATAAAAAGCAGGATAGACAAGGTCCTAAAAATTTTATTTCTATAGTAATCTAGTCATTAAAACTTTAGTCTTTTTGTATACTTGTGAATGTGGAGGTCAGAAGTTGGTATCAGATGTCTTGTTCAATGGCTTCTCTATCTCATCACATTTTTTAGTCTTATGTTATATGCATTGGTATTTTGACTATATGTATATCTCTGTAATTCTAGCACTCTTGTGACAAGATGAATACTGAAATGTGAGAATCCCTAGATGCTCACCTAGTCCAGCACACACAGCAGCAAACAAGAGATGCTGTCTCAAACACAGAAAAAGATCAAGATGAGCAACCAAGTTGTCCATAACACACATGTACTGAGGTACACACACAACCATGCACATACATACTTACCACAACTGAATTGATTAAAATAAAGCTGTACCCAATCACAGCTAGAAAGAGAAATGTGGCAGAATCCATTCTCTTTGGATGTTTTAGCAGAATCTGCTCTGAGCCTTGGTCCCTGTTGATAGTGGTCATCAAATTTCTGGAAACCTTGGATTGTAGCCATCTTTGCCCCCATCTCCATATACTGATTTCTGTAGTTTTTTTCTATGTATCTCCTCTTCCTTATAAGGATATATCAGTTAATGCACTTAGGGCTGCCTCTAATCAACTAAGACCTTATCTACTTATACTTGCAAAAGCTCCATTTCCAAATAGGGTTGTGATATAAAGTTCCAAAAGGGCATGAATATGAATTTTAAGAGTATAATATGTAATCCACTTTTAGTAGGCAGTGATAATGATGATAGACAAAATAAATAAAAGTTTGATAGATGGATGGATGGTAGACAGACAGATAGATAAACAAATAAATATTTGAGAAAATATGGTTTGTTTTTTTCCTAGAGCAATGGGACATTTATAGCTCAGCTGTCAAACCATTCTAGGACAAGGTAGGAAAGTTTTTAAGAATATCCTGCTTCACAGAGAAGTCTGTCAGATATGCTAGGCCTGTAGGCCAAAGATGAATGCTTCAACAATACAGTAGAAACTTGGGTGTCTGTCCAGGCAACCAGCTGTTTCATTTTTCACATTATTTGGAAGTTTCTTGCTTGCTCATTCTGTTTACTTAGTTAATATTATTTCCTTCTTCAGTCTCTGAGGGAATTGGAGATGAGATAGTTATAGCTTTCTGGTGACAATTTTAGAAAAGAAACTCAGAGGTTAAAGTGTATAACCTTGAGAGACATCAAAAGATAGTTTGCAATTATTAATACAAGTTAGAAAGAAAATGAGTTAGGTACAATCCTTTGGACTCATCAAAATGAGATAAATAATGGAATATTTTCTTTGAATTTGTCAATTGTTAATGGACTGGAAATTACTCATGTAATTATTGCTTGTATATATTGTATATAATTATTGTACCTATTGTACAATAATTGTGTTTTCCTTATGCTATAACCTTTTTTTAATTTTGGCACAAAAGGGAATATGTGATGATATATTGTATATTTAATAATTTACACCTTACTCCTCATGTCTTCTCTTTCTTTTTTTTCTTTTTCTTTTTCTTTATTTTTCTTTTTTCTTTTTTTTGTATTAGATTTTATTTCATTTATTGTTTTCTCTTTTTTCTTATTTATTTACTTTGTATTTATCAAGAACAGTAAAATGAATTTAAAATGCTGATAAGTTAACAATAACTATAAAGAAGATAAAAAATCATAAGCATAACATATAAAGGGTGATAATGCAAATAAGATTGCTACACATATATTTACTTTGTGTTCAGCTTTCCCTCTGAATTTTTATTCCATCCCTGTATATCCTTATTCAAGGTCCCTTCCCCCTCCCGCCACATCAGGTCATTTTTTCTTCTCCACAACTCCCCATCCCCTCCCTGGGCAGGGAGCAGACAGTCCTATGGTCCCACTGATACAATAATGCTTGGATCAGTCTCCACTCCTGGCAAATCCAGTTTTGTCCACCCTCCCTCAAGAGTGAGTCAGGTGTTCCTATTGTTGGAGTGGGATCCGAAGGGTCAGTCCAGGGTGTTTCTGATCCCAAGCTGTTCAGTGGTTGTGGTTTGCAGCTTGGGCATGCTTGGCTTTTTTCTTGTTTGTTTGTTTAGAGACCACTAATGAGTGAGTACATTCCCTGCTTATCTTTCTGAGTTTGTGATACCTCGCTCAGGAGGATATTCTCCAAATCCATCCATTTGCCTGCGAATTTGAGGATATCATTTTTTCTTACTGCTGAGTAGTATTCCATTGTGTAGATGTACCACATTTTGTTAATCCATTCTTCAGTTGAGGGACATCTAGGTTGTTTCCAGGTTCTTGCTATTACAAATAATGCTGCTATGAACATAGTTGAGCTAATACCTTTGGAGTGTGAATGTGCCTCTTTAGGGTATACACCCAGAAGTGGTA
>PVIH01006240.1:32168-113558 GCA_004025045.1 Sigmodon hispidus | reverse complement strand
TTTTTTTTTTTTTTTTTTTTTTTTTTTTTTTTTTTTTTTTTTTTTTTTTCTGTTTTGTTTTTTTTTTTTTTTTTTTTTTTTTTTTTTTTTTTTTTTTTTTTTTTTTTTTTTTTCTGTAAAGCAGAAACCTGAAGGACCGTCTCGGCTTTTCTGCCAAAGTTCAGAGGTCACTTTCCTATGGAATCTGCATGTCCAGTTTATACAGCATACTATCAAGCAGTCAATACCAGAACAGTTTCTTGTCCAGTGGCAAACTGTTGCCACAAAGTAAATTCCATATGAAGTTTCTTCAATGCCCATCATTTTTCTGAAATACATTGGTGCTGCCAGGAGCAGGCCTGTCTCACTGTCCAGAAAAGTCTAAGTTCTTAAAATATTTTAAATGCCATATTCTGCATGTCTTTGAAGTATTTGAAGACTATCTATCTAATTGAAATATATCTTTGTATACCTACATAAACCTAACTAACATGACTATAAGTTTGGTTATCATAGATGACTATTAATCTGCATTTCTCAATTACACATTACAATTTTAAATGAGTTACATAAGCATCATACCTTGACCAAGAGTAGAAAAAATATATACAGCATAACAAAATTGACCTTAAGTTTGTATCAATAAACCAAAATCCATCTATCTTTTCTAACTATTCCTATATCATATCATCCCCCCTTTTTTGAAAGAGATTGATTATGACCATTAACCATTTACAATGGAAACAAACATTAATAAGCAATATTTTTGGGAAATTGGACATAGCTTTCTTTCTTTTACTACTTCCTGCTGACAAAGGGACTTTATCGAGCTCATAGGGTCTTAAGGTTGGATCATCTCAACTGGCATCTTGGAAGCTGATCTTCCCATCAGAGAATTTTCAGGTGGCCTTGGTAACTGAAACCACATTTGCCTGGAACCAATCCACAGGTTTTGATCTTCTGTGGAGACAAAAATAGAAACTCTTTCCCAAGCAACATATTCTTATAAACAGATTTCAAAGTCAGGATATCTTTAAAATATATGTATTTGTTTAATTTAGCAACCTTAGCAATCAATTATCTTTCTGTAGTTAGCTCATTAAAAGTTAAAAAATTAAAAGAAAACAAAATAACCATAATCCAGACTCTTTGTTTATCTGCCATCTTTACGTGGCCTTTTTATCTTTATTCCTATTCCTCTTTCTTAAGGGCTTTCTTTACCTTTTTTTTTTCTCTCTCTGAAGCCTATGCATATTTTACCTACATTGTTTAGAGGTTTTATGAGTCTAAATCTGTTTTATTGAGAATTCTTAATCATTTTCTAACCCAAAGAGCTTTTAAAATGCTAGGGTCACTGTGATTGCTGACTCCACCCCTTTTGGCGGGTGTTTCAATATGGCGGGAGGTGCCTGCTACATCTCTTGCTGCCAGCAACCAGAACAGACTCAGGAAATGTTGCTACCAGAAAAACTGTTTTTGACTCTGTTTCCTTTCTGTTCAGTATAAGTAGAAACCTTAAATCAATCACACTTATGCCAAGTCCTCCATGAAATGTATGGGTTTAAGCTGTGTGCCACGGACATGCCATTTTTAAATTCTAGCCTGAACACCATGCTGTCTCTGTACCATAAATCAATTCTGATATGCAATTCAGAAAGCCGCTTTTGGCTCTGTTTCAGTGATCTAGAACGATTTTTAAGCTTTTTAAAATTTCTCAGGCTTTATTCGGGTGTTTGGCCCACGTTGGGATGCCATCTGCTGTAGAACTTTTCTGCCCCGTTTGGGCCAGAGGTTTGGACCTTGCCCATGGTGGCTTTTTCCCCCAAAGAAGTGAATCAGACGCTTATATTAATTTTATACTGTTTAGCCTAGGTCTCAAGCACATTACTAGCTAGCTCTTTCATCTTAACTCAGCCCATTTCTAGTATTCTATCTGCCATGTGTCCTGGCCCATGGCTCACCTGGATTCCTTACATGGCTGTTCTATGGAGGTCAGATGGAGACTGACTAACTCTACCCTCCTTCTACCGGTCTCTCCTCTGATCCTTCACCCTCTTCTATGGTGCTCCACATAGGCCAAATCAGTTACTTTATTTACAGCATACAGAGAACATTTCCACCACAATAAATTTAAGGTTACACATTACCTGAAACTAGGCCTTAAATATGCTTGGTGCTGTTTTAACACTCTCATTTGCCAAGACTTTGCCAAGTACCTGCTAGCCTTCTGAGGCAGAGTCAGGAAGATCCTAGGAGTTTGTGATCAGCCTGATCTGCATAGTGAGTTCCAGGACAGCCAGGGATATGAAGTGAGACTGTGTTTCAAAACAAGAAACGAAACAAACCCTCAGACTAAAAAGACTCATTTAAAAAAAGAATTTTGTCTCTATTACCCAATCTCAGTAGTGGATTTTGCTATTTGTGACAAAATTCTTGAGTCTTGGCCTCTGAGAGGCTTAAGCAGCCCCAGGTGAAGGGGACTCAGGTCCTCTCCTTCCTTCCTGGAGCTCTCCCTTTCTCTCCATTCTGCCTGAGTGCCACACTCTTTGGGATTTGTTTGTTTTTTCCTACTGCCTGACTGTGGCTTTTCGCCCTTATTTGTTGGTGCTCTTCCATCTGTTTCTGATTTCTGAGAGGTGACACAGATCTTATCTTTAGACCTTTTCTCTCTTTCTCTGTGTTTTATCTTTAGCCATGAAGGTCAGCAAAATTTCTGAAAGGCCTAAAAAAATTTTTGTTATCCTTACTTTTTTCTTTGAGACTCAATAGTGTCTTTTTCTTCTACAATTTTTTTCTTAAAAAAAAAAAAAAAGAAAGAAACCACATTCTCCCAAGTTCCCATCAAGACTGTGAAGGAGGTGGCCTGGGTAATAACCATCCAGAAGTACAGCATGAGCCTGGGCAACAACTTCCATACCAACAAGCATGTGTGTGAAATTGAGAAATTGCTATTAACCTCCAAGAAACTTCCAACAGGACTGAAGAGATGGCCCAGTGGTTGAGAAGCCTGGCTGAAGGCCCTAGGTTCATTTCCCAGCACTCACATGACAGTTCCCAACTGTCTGTGAATGGCTCCAGTTGTATGTCAGGTGTGGGTGTTGGTTCAAAGGGTTTTGTGGGAAGGACAACAGAGGTACCTCAAGGATGAACTCTTAGCCTTTCAGCTGCAGGGTGGATTCACCTCTCTGGACTGAGCCCACACACACCTACACCTGAAATACAACACCCAGTTCCAGTGGACCTCATACAGAAATACCTGCAGGTAAAACACTAATACACATAACATAAAAATGACTATATCATGAATCTGATGGAGTGGATTCAGAGAGACCCTTCAAGAGGGAGATCTGAAGTTACAGGAGGAGGAAGAAAGAAAAGAGAGATAATTATGTTCCTGAGGTCTCAGCCTTAGGTCAAGGTAGGTGCTGACTCCAAGGAAATGCTGAAATGACTTTGGCACTGCAGGTTGGGATGAACTGCAAAATACCACATGGAGCTGTTTGAATCTATTCTGTAATATTTTCAGTAAATCTGGGGGCAACTTTAAAAAATAAAAGCATTAACTTTTTTGCTCTTCTGTGTGTGTGTGTGTGTGTGTGTGTGTGTGTGTGTGTGTGTGTAGATCAAACAACAACTTACAGTGGTCAGTTCTCTTTCTACCATGTGGGTCTCAGGGACTGAACTGGGGCTTGTTGGAATTGCCAACAATTGCCACTGAGCCATCTTACAGGTCCAAAGTTATCTAATTTTTTTATCGCTTTGTTCATTTACTTGTTTGTTTTATACGTGTGCATGTATGTGACAATTGTATAATCATAGTCAGCCTTGTTTTTTCTTTTTTTTTTTTCATTCTGTAGCACAGAAAGGTGTGGAATTTATTATATACTTCAGGCTTGCCTCAAACTTGTGACAATCCTCTTAAGGCTGGCAAGTATCAGAATTACAGACATGAATTCACTTTGGGTCTAAAATATTTCACAGAAGGTGGAGAGCTAGCTCAGGAGCACGTGCTGTACAATTATAAAGATGGACATTCAGATCCCAGAGTTCAAGTCAAAGCCGAGTATGGCCCCACCAGTGTCTGTAATCCTCGCATGGACAGGCATAGCCAAGAGGAATTCTGGGGTATGATGGCCAATAGCCAATTTAGTTAAAAACAAACAAACAAACAAACAAAAAAACACCAACTCTAGGGCCCAGAGAGATGGCTCAGCTGTTAAAGGCTTAGGCTCACAACCAAAGACAAACTCCAGGCACCAAAATAAGACTGAAAATGATACCCAAATCTTCCTTTGACCACACATACATGTGCATACAGTGCACACATACACATATGAAATTACTTTGAATTATTTAAAATTTTAAAGCCAAGTGGAAAAACCAAGGATTTTATGCAGCTAATTATATATAGTATATAAACAGTTCCATAAAATCTGTACTAATGAATACAAAATAGGGTAGTTAATTAAATTTAGTAATTCAATATTACCACTGAGTAAAATGAAATGGTCTTTACCCGGTGAAAACATGTCATTAATTATGACTCAAAAAAAATGTTTCCTGTCAGCAAAAGTGATTTTTAAGGTCAGAGAAGTGTTTCATTCACACCTATAATTCCAATACTCAGGAGACTGAGGCAGGAAGATTGCAGTATGAGGCCATCCTGGAGTATTTATTGAGTAAGAGACCAGCCAGGGTCACACATCAAGATCCTGTCTCAAGAAAAAGAGGTGGGGGGGGGGAGAAGAGAGAGAGAGAGAGAGAGAGAGGAAGGCCAACAAAATGGCCAGTGGATAAAGGAGCTTGCTGAGAAAGCCTGGCAACCAAGTTTAATTCCTGTGAACTCATGTGAACACAGAAAAAAACTGACTGTCCCAAAGTGTCCTCTGACCCCCACACATGTCTTGTGTCACATGTACCTACAAACATCTTAACAACAACAAAAGTGATTTCAGGGCTTGGGATATGGCTTAATGGATAGAGTGCTTACTGCACAAGTGTGAGAAGAAGCAGCATTCGGTTCTTCAGAACTCTTCTAAAAGCAGGTGGGCTTGGTGGTCTGCCTACAATCACAACACTTCAGAAGTGCTCAGGATGCCAGGCAAACTGACTGCTTACACCAGCTGGAACTGGTGAACTCTGGATTCAGCAAGCAATCTCACTTCAGTTAACAAAGAGAAGAGGATCAAAGAAAAACCCACTGTCAACTTCTGGCTTCCACATGTACTGCAAATGTGTGACCATGTATTATTCAGTAACATGCATGCACACACAAGAAAAAAAGATTTCAAATACTTTATCAATGCTGAACTGTAATGAGATTGTTCAGACTTCCTTCCTTTCTTCCCTCCTCCTCCCCCTCCCCCCCTCTGTCTTTTGGTCTAGTCTCAGGCCCAAATTTACACTGTGGCTGAAGATGACCTATGACCTGTAGTGATATATTGTGTATGTAATAAAATCAGTCTGGAATATCAAGGAGAGGAAACCATGAACAATTCTCACTCAGTCAACTTCTCAGGCCAAACAGGGTAAGGGTAAGTTTTCTCTTCACAGGTCTTCAGCCTGACTATGCTCAATTTCTGCCTTCTCCTGCCTTATATATCTTCCCTGCCCAACTGTTTTACTTCCTGATTTAACTCTGTGTCATAATCATAGAGCTAGGATTAAAGGTGTGAGATACTACTGCTGGACTGTTAGGCCTTGAACTCACAGAGATTCAGAAAGATTTCTGTCTTCTAAGTGATAGGATTAAAGATGTGGGTCACCACCCTTTGATCTTCTGGGCTTGACTGTGGGTGATTCTATCCTCTGATATTCCAGGCTGTTTTTATTACATGTACAATATATCACCACAATGACCTTGAACTTTTGCCCCACACCTCCAGAAAGCTGGGATCAGAAGTGGGTATGACACATCCCTACTTTCTGTTGATGCTTTGGAGATGTAACCCAGGGCTTCCTACATGCTAGGCAAGTACTCTACTTACATGCCAAGCACCAAAAAATTTTTTTTTGCTGTCTCAAAAAGCTTTATTTTTGCTTGGTCCAAGACTTGGGAGGGGCTCAAGGGTGGTTACAAAGCTGCCTAGTGACTGAGAGGTTCAGGGCCAAGCACCATATTTTTTATTAGCATTTATTAATTATATATTATGATGTGCTTCGTTGTGACATTCTCAATCATGGAAATAATATATTTTCATCATTTTCACCCATATGCCCTCTTTTGTCAGCTCCTCACTAATTGACTTCTCTTCCCAACAAATCTCCCCTCTTATTTTCATAGCCTTTTGGGGAGGTTCGAGACCTAGTGAGGTTAATTTAGGGTTGTTTATAGAAGCATGGGTGACTAGTTATTCATAGGAGCATAGACAACTTCTGCATTTCACTTTTGAAATAGTTTTACATACAAAAATAAATCACCAGGTATCTACTTCTTTTTTTTTTTTTTTTTTACTTTCTCATTTTTATTTATGACAGCTATCCCCCAACCTCTTCTGATCAGAAGTTCTTTGAGACAATTCCATCAGCTTTAGCCAATCGGAGAATAGAATCATCTGATTCGCCCATCCTGCGAATGGCCCCACAGATAGCATAGGTTTCAAAGTGGCCATTAAACTGGCCTGTGACCTTGTCAACGTCAGACACATTCATCTGGATGGATGCGAGGTCCTTGGCACCAATGATGCGATTGCTCGAAGAGCATTTCCGTGGCACGTACAGGTCCATGAACTTGCCAGCGTCGTTCTGCATGTCTAGGCCATACCTGCTCAATAGGCCAGAGGGAGCGCAGAAAGCAGGTATCTACTTCTAGTCACTGAATACAATGTTGAGCATGTCTCTTGCTTAAAGGACACTTTTCCAATTCTCTTAGATTCTTCTCTATCAGTACATGTTACATGGAAAAGTGATCAACTACAATGAAAAACTGGGTAGGAGGAGCTGGAGAGATGGCTGATAGGTTAGGAGGAACATGGAAGCCGTTAAAGATTCTTGACCTACTGTTCTTGTACATGAACTACTGTACAAGAACATGAACTAGCTTGCCATAAAACAAACAGGAAACCCAAGTAACAAAGTAATGAGAATAAACCAGCCAGTCAGCAGTAGACAAGCATAGGAGTGCAATACTGGACAAGGGGCTAAGTACAAGAAACCACATGTGACATATTTCAATTTTATATATTTCCACCTAGATATAGTTCCATTTTATAGTCTTCTTCAGAAACATATCATTATTTGGTTCCAAAATACAAAAAAAAAAAAAAGGGGAGGTCTCAGTGGTTAAGAGTAGTGTCTGCTCTTCCAGATGACCTAGGTTCAGTTCCCAGCACCTGTTGCACGAATCCTAATTGAACCTATGATAATAAAAATCTGGAGCCAGATATTGGGGCAAATACTAAAAGATCAGAGAGACAGAGGAACACACCACAGCCACTTCTCACCTAGCCACCTCCTCAGCTGAAAAGGGAAGATTCTGATTATGTCTCCTCCTCCATTATATTTCTTTCTCTGCTCGGCCAAATCATTTTCTGTTTTAAACATTCTAATGCTGGGATTAAAGGCATGTGTGCTTCCAAGTAGGGGAGCAGAGGCTTGGGATCCCAAGTGCGGAGGTTAAAAGTGTGTGCCATCACTGCCTGGCTCTGTTTCTCTTCAGGGCTGGATCAATCTCATGTAGTCCAGTGTGGCCTTGAACTCAGATCCAGATAGTTCTCTGCCTCTGCCTCTCAAGTGCTAGGATTAAAGGCATATGCCACCACTCCCTGACTAACTCTGTGGCTGACTCTGTCCTCTAATCTTCAAGCAAACTTTATTTCTTTAGAGCCTATACAGCATATCACCATAAGTACCCACACTGGGTGGCTCATTATCTGTCCAGCACCAGGGTACCTGATGTAAGGGGTGAAGGCATCAACATTCATACAGATACATACCTATACATAACTAAGAATAATAATACAGATCTTAAATGGAGTGAGAGATCCTTAATCATGTAGCTAATGAAAATTTTCTGGTTCTGTGAGACAAGGTTTTATGTAGCCCAAGTTAGCCTCAAAATCATTATGTAGCTCCCAATAACCTTGAACTTCTGATTCTTTAGCCTCTTGATCCTTTATGCCTGAAGTCCAGAGCAGACTATGCACACTGTATCATGGGCTCTAAAAATAAGCCTGTTGCAATGCACATAGTTCTGTTTTAACTGTGAAAGAAGCATATACAGCAACTCAACGAGTCCTATGATATAAGCTGATTGGTTGTTACAATGACATCATCTGTGCCAAAGCTTTGAGGAGGAATATTTTGATTTCTAGACTACACTCCTTAAAAAATGTGATCAGGGGCTGGAGAAGTAGCTCAGAGGTTAAGAGTACTGGCTGCTCTACTAAAGGTCCTGAGTTCAATTCCTAGCTCACAACCATCTATAATGACATCTGGTGTCTGCTTCTGACATGTAGGCTTATGTGCAGGTAGAACACTGTATATATAATAAATAAAATATATTTTTTAAAAGTGTGATCAGATCTTCAGCAGAAGCTAATTTCCACAATTATTTAGTGTTGGGTAACAGTGTGTGATAGATAGTATTCCTATGAGTTTCAGACCTCATATTATTTACAATAGCCAAAGAGCAGAAGCAACTAAGTGTCTATCAGTGGATAAATGAATAAACAAGGTGTGTTACACCATACAAAGCACTGTCATTCAAGCTTAAAAGGGGAAGGAATTTGATGTGTTCTACCACATGGGTAAATGTGAAGACATTATGCAAAATGAAATAACCCAGCCACAGGAAAACCAATCGCTGCATGCTTCCACATATCGGAAGTAGTAAGAGGAGTCTAGTTTGCAGAAACCAAAAACAGAGTGGTGGCTGCAGTGATTGGACAAGAGAGAAATGGGAGACTTTAAAAATAGGCATAGAATTTCAGTTTTGCAAAAATGGAAAACCCTCCAGAGACAGATGATTGGAGGCAGAGGAGATGGTTCCAAAATAATCTGAATGGCTTGAAACAGCTGAACTGCACATGTAAAAGGAAAATAGAAGGAAAAAGAGGGAGAAGACAAAGTTGAGGAAGCAACTTCCCAGTGAAGCTGTTGCATCTCACATACAAGGCCCATGGTGTGGTCTCCAGCACCACAACAAAAGCAAAGCAAAAGGTAAACAGGGTAAGCTTTATGCTTATTTTACTCCAACAAATGAAACTCACAAACAGGACATGGTGGTGCAGTTCTGTATCTCAGGACTTGGAAGGCAGGGGCAGGTAGATGGGAGTTCAAGGTCATCTTCTGCCACATAGCAAATCTGAAGCCAGCAAGTGCTACACCAGTCTCTGCAGGTGGTTTGAATGAGAATTGCCCCTCATAGGCTCCTATTTTCCATTTCAGGAATGTTGGAAGGGCTCACTGAGTAAAGGTGCTTGTTGCACAAGCCTGGAGACCTGAGTTCTAGCCCCCAAACTCAGGTAAAGGTGTTCCTCAAAGTTGTTCTCTGATTCTTATGATTCCCATATGCATGCTGTGGCATTCAGGCCCATATGCACATACATCACATGCATGCTAATAATACATAAACTAAAAATCTACCCTTCCCTTGCCTTAAGAGCAGACAATACCAATAATAATCTACTGCTGTGTGGTGGGACTGTTCTCTGTAAATAAAGGAGCTGTTTTGGCCTATGTCTCAAGCACATTAATATCCTACAACAGATGGCATCACAACGTGGGCCAAACACCCACATAAAGCCTAAGAAAGTTTAAACAGCTTAAAAAACAACAGAGCCAAAAGTGGCTGTCTGAATTGCATATCTGAATTGATTTGTAGTACAGAGACATCGAGGTGTTCAGGCTTGAATTTAAAAATGGCGTGCATTCACAGCAGGCAACTTAAACCTGTACATCTCGCAGAAGACTTGGTATAAACAATGAACAGCATGTCACTGATTTAAGGTTTTTGCTTATACTGAACAGAAAGGAAACAGAGTCAAAAACGGTTTTTCTGGTAGCAGCATTTCCAGAGTCCCCTATGTTCACTGGCAGCGAGCGGAGACACAGTGGGCACTTCCACCATATTGAAATGCTGCCAAAAGGGGCGCAGTCAGCAATCACAGAGATCCTAGCATTTTAAAAGCTCTTCTGGTTGGAAAATGATTAAGAATTCTCAATAAAACAGATTTAGATTTACAAAACCTCTAAACAGGGTACAATGTATGTAAAATATGCATAGGCTTCAGAGAGAGAAAAAAAGGGTAAAGAAAGCCCTTAAAAAAGAGGAATATCTCACTGGCCCATGTTCTTTATCTTAAAGAAGCAAACAAACAGAAAAGAACAGTAGGATTCTCTTCCTTTCTATATTGAAGAGGGACTAGGGGTTTGTGGTTCTAGGGACTGGACCTAAAACTTTGTGTCACTACACTATCCAAGCCTATTAGAACTCAGATGATGCTACTACAAACCCCAGATACTGAATACAGAACTGCAAGATTTGACATTCACCCTACTGAGTTTTGATCTTGCTTTGGTCTGATCTTTCCTTGCTGTTCTCCTATTCCACACTTTTGGAAATGTGAATGCTTTCTATATGCCGTTGTATAATGGAAGTATATAACTTGTTTTCCATTTTACAGGAGCACCTACCAAGACTCCCTAAGTGTCAGATTTTTGAACAATGTTAGAGCTCTTAAACCAAACAAAACCCTTAACCCAGCACAGGGGAGGCAGAGGCCTGAGGATCAGGAATTTGAGGTCATTCTCAGCTACATAGTGAGTAGGTATCATCATACCAGATTCTGTTAATTTTTATTGTTAACTTGACTAGATTCAGAAATGCCTGGTACATTTTTGAGGTACTTTGGGTGTGTCTGTGTCTGGTGTTTCCAGAGATAATTAACTGGCAACAAGAATTTTTCTAAGGTCTTGCGGTGGTGGAGCATAGGTCAGTCTCAGGTCTCAGGAGGCAGAAGCAGGCAGATCTTTGAGTTCAAGGCTAGTGAGTGAAATGTTTCAAGATGTTAGTGGTGGAGAATCTTCATGAGGTGCCATCAAATAAATAAAGCAAGTTAAGTGACATGTGACACCAGTGACAGTATTGTATGTTTTTCAGATAAACACAAAGAGGACACCTTTCTTGCAGTACCATTATTGGGTTCCAGGAGACCTTAAAAACCTTGTCTAATTATTAATCTCAAATTATGTCTTGAAACGACCTGCAGAATATTAGGTTAGAGAATATCCAGAACGTTCTCTCTCTCCTCTCTCTGTGGTGTTTGTGTGTGTTTGCTTTCGCTTGTTATGTTGACAGGGTTTTCTTAGGCGCTCAGACTGGCCTTGAATCCACTAAGAGACCCACAGACGCCAAATTCGTGGCGATCCTCCCGGTCTCAGCCGCCCCAGTGCTGGAATTACAGGCCGGCCACGACGCCAGACTTCACGATTTTTTTTTTTTTAAGATCATGCGTGGGGTTGGGGGGGGGAGCGGCTTATCCTCCCACGCTAAGTCATACGCAGCTGTGGACGACGTGCTGCGGACATCCACGTCACCCTTTTCTCCCCAGCCCTGCGGAGCGCTGCGGGACTCGGGAGGCCGGGGCCCGGCCTTCACCTAAATCTCAGAACCGGTCGACCCGGCTGCGCCCCGCCCCGCCCCGCCCCGCTCCGCCCCGCCCCGGAGCGCCACCCCAGCGGGGGTGCGAAGGAGGGCGTGTGCCCGGAGCCCATTTCCGTCGGCCTGACGCTGGCGCAGCTCCCGCAGAATCGGCGGCGGGCCCAGCAGCCCCGCACGTCAGTCCGCACGTCAACTCCGCGGGCGAGGCCTCGCGAGCGGTGAGCAGGCAGCCCCGGCTCAGCCCGCTGGAGGGGCGCGGCCTGGTCACGTGGCCCGCAGCCGCCCGGCCCCGGTCACGTGGGCCGCGGCCACTGCGTCAGTCACGGTGCGGGCTGCGGGAGTCGAGTCGCCGCCGCCGCCGCCCCCAGTGGACGGGGCGGGGATCTAGGTGCCAGGGCTCCGTCACCCGTCCCGGGCTCTACCGGGCCGTCATGGAGCGGGGCGGAACCCCGGCGTCCATCGAGTGAGGTGCGCCTTTTCGACTCACCGCGGCCTCCGGATCCGCCGCTGCCCCTCGCCCTTGGCAGCCGGTCGCCGCCTCCTGGGCGGGCCCGAATGCTTGTCCCGTGAAGGTGCAGGCCGGGCGCCGCCGCCGCCGCCGCCGCCGCCGCCGCCGCCGCAGCCGCGGTCGGGAGATGGTTCGAGCCTAGCGGAGCGGGGACTGGAGGTGAGAAGCCGCCTGACGGACTGACGTCTGGCTGAGGCGCGGCCTCGCCGCGGGGAAGGCAGGGCTCGGGCCGCGGATGCTCGCCGAGACCCTCGGGGCGGGGGCCCTCCGCTGGATCCGGCTTCGCCCGCTGTCGTTTTGCCCCACTTTCTCTGGGAAATAAATTTCAAAGAAGAAAAAGAAAAAAATTAAGGCTAACCTATTCTCAGCCAACATTTTAAACGGCCATCTTCTGTCCATTTGTTTTCTTTCTTTTTTAACCCCCTTTGTGGTCCTTCCTCCATTTGGTCGGCAGATTTATCCCTTGAAAGTGTGTGCTTCCTACGACCCAAGCCATTCTTAGTGGAACAGAAAGACAGGCCTGCATTCTGGCTCTCATCTCTCTACTAGTTCTCGCCTTCTTTCTCGCGATCCTGCGCACCTCCCCCCACCCCCACTCCCCCATCTCCCCTCCACCGCAAGAAAAAGGGGGGGGTGGATTTCTGCCCTTTTTGGTCGATGGTATTTGACTGAAAATATAGGAACCTGGGTTAGAATGCGAGAAACCTTCCTTCCCACTAGGAATGGGCCTGGTACCTGGCGATCGCGATGCCTGCCCGGGCTTTGGGTACTGGTGTTTAGGCCTCTCCTCCAGCTGCCTGTGCCCAGGGTTAATCTCGTAATTGACGTCAGTGCTTTGTTCCTTCCACTTTGCTGTTGCTTCCACTCTCCCAGAACGGATCATGGGGTACAGGAGTCCAGGGTGTGTGTGTGTGTGTGGAATGTTCTTCTTAGCCTTTTCATTCACAGATGACACCTTTACAGGGAGGGAGTCGAGAGCCCACATCGGAAAATGCTTGGGAGTGAAGTTCGAAGCAAGCCTGAAGAGTTCGATTCAGGGTTCTTCCGAGTTTGTCAGTTGCAAGTCAGAATTCTGCTTTTTCTTCCCTGCTGAGATTTTAAACTGAAGCTAGTCCCCTTTCCTGTGGCGGAATTTAAACCCTAGGTGCCCGTGAATAGGCTGTTTGTGTGACATTTAAAATGTGTGCTTTTTGTGGGCGTGAGGGGGAAGGCTCAGATTGTGAAAAGCTTCAAGCTTTGTTTCCATATTGATTCTCCGAAGCATTATAACATCTTTTGCTTTTATTTATCAAAGTTCTTTAACTTTTCAAAATTGAGATGTTTATGAGATCTCTCTTAATTCGAGATTTGATGAGAAGCCGATGTGGACCGAGAGTTAACCTGGAATCATCATCTTTGGTCCAATGTGTATAAAGAAGTGTTGGCAAGTGGCCACTTGGTTTTTAACAAAGCTGGCTTCTTCAACTTCTTCAGGTTTAAGTTCCTTATTCATCACTACATTTCTCAGTACTCAGTCTCCAAACAAAAAGAAATCTCAAAAAAATTATTTTTAATGGCCTTTTATGATGAACTTCCTGAAAATCTAGAAGTAGTTTCTTTTTAAAAAATTAATACCAGCAGTTGTCATTCAGTTTGTGGTCATTTGCAGGCTGATTTTTGTTAGCTCAGTGGGAACAGTAGGCATATTTTAAGATTTTGCTTCATGTGGAGACAAGGTAGGGTGTCTTGAGAATAGCCAACAGCCAAATCTTTACTGGTTGGTTGATGTGGGCTTGGCTGTATGTGGTTTGGAAGGACCTGGACAGTTTGAGGGTTGTAAGGTGACTACAGTACTTTTGTGAAGTTCCTAAGAAGAGAATATTTTTATTTCAGTTCTCCTTGTCTCACGTTGAACTTCATGCATTCTCTTGTATATTCACATTATTGTGTCCCTTTTGGGACAGGGAGTCCACTTGTAGGATGTACTTTCCTTATTGTAGGGCTTTTAGAGTGAATACCATGTGTATCCTGTTGTAGAAGATTTTCGGCCACGTTTGGGCCAGAGATTTGGACCTTGCCTGTGGCGGCTTTTTCCCCCAAAGAAATGAATCAGACACATTAATTTCATACTGTTTGGCCTATGTCTCAAGCACATTACTAGCTAGCTCTTTCATCTTAATTCAACCCATTTCTTGTATTCTATCTGCCACATGGCCCAGCCCATGGCTCGCCTGTATTCCTTACATGTCTTTTCTTCCAGGGTCAGATAGAGACTGGCTAACTCCGCCCTCCTTCTACCTGTCTGTCCTCTGATCCTCCACCTACTTCTATGGTGTTCCACATAGATCAAACCAGTTACTTTATTTACAGCATACAGAGAACATTTTCACCACATTTCCTCTTTATCCTCTCAATGTTTTATGCAGTTAGGTATAATTTGATAGCATTTTGAAGTTGAAATTGTTTACTTATCTGATCTAAGATTTTACAGAAAACCTAAAGCTATGTAAGCAAGTGATCAGCATTTGAGAGGGGGACAATTGGGGTCACTTTCAGAAAATGCTATAGAAGATGAAGACTGTAGATGTTAAGGATCTTTTTTGAGGTAAGGTAGAAGTCATGGTTTTGTGTGTACTTAACAGGATCAAAGAACAGGTATTTCTTCTTGACTGCCTAGAAGTAGTGGCTTAGAATGGAGTTCAAAATGTAGGGAACCTTCTCCTCCCTTTGCCACACTGTTCATAAAAATAAAAGAAAGTTTTTTTGTTTTGTTTGTTTTTGAGACAGGGTTTCACTTTGTGTTTCTGACTCGATTAGAACTTGCTGTTTAGACCAAGGTGGACTCAAACTCAGAGATTCACCTGCCTCAGCCTCCCGAGTGCTGAGATTAAAGGTATGTGCCATTACACCCAGCTTTAAAGAAGTGTGTTCTTAAGTATTGAAGGCACAACCCAAACCTAGAAGCCCCAGATTGATAGCAGTTCTCCTTTGGCTTTCCAGATTGCCAAGGTTTATAAGTATTCTCCACTATGTCTGGCTTTCAGTTTTTGGGTTTTTGTTGTTGTTTTATTTGTTCTTTGTTTTTTTTTTTCTCTGTCTCCATTCCACATACATTCTGCATAAAACTCTTTGGTGCTTATTATAAAGGTTTCCGCATCTTTCTGTAACCCTCATATTTTTACTCTTTTTCATTTCCTCTGATAAACTGAAACAATGATTTCATTTCTGAGAGGATGTTGCCAATCTCAGTTACTGTGAAATACATTGTAGTTAAAGGTTTAAGACTGAGCAGCTACACTTCCCTGTTGTTACTTTGTTGCTTTCTCCTTTGTTTTAATACCTCACTCCCTTGTTTTAACTCTTTATCCATTTTGGTTATTTGAAGAGATGCTTTATTTAGAATTTGGATTAGCAATAATAAATATCCCTATTATTATTATTGTTATTTTTTGTTTTTCCAGACTGTGTTTCTCTGTGTAACACAGTTCTGACTGTCCTAAAACTCCTTTGTAGACCAGCTGGTCTCAAATTCAGAGATCCACAGGTTTCTGCTTCCCAAGTGTTGCTGGGATTCAAGGTGTGAGCTGTTGCCGACTGGCCAATATTCCTGTTATAAACTCTTGCCTTATCATCTGATCTATTTTGTCTTGACTTTCATTTTCACTGGTAGGTTTTTATTTGGGGGGAGGGGTGTTTTGAGCCAGGGTTCCTCTGTGTAGCTTTGGAGCCTGTTCTGGACCTCTCTCTGTACAGACTAAGCTGGTCTTGAACTTATAGAGATCCACCTGCCTCTGCCTCCTGAGTGTTGGGATTAAAGGCATGCACCACCACTACCTGGCTTGTTTTGTTTTGAGACAAGTCTCCTGTGTAACTTTGACTACCCTCAAATTTTCAGCTCTCTTCCTGCCTCGGCCTCTTGTTCTAGGATTATAGACCTGCATCATTGTGCCTGGCTACACCATGAGAATTTTAGTGGTGACATACAAAGAGCAGAGCTAAGTAAGTTTTGTACCATAATATTCTAGAGTATTTTAATGTTGGCTTTACTTTTTGGTTTTTTGAGACAGGGTTTCTCTGTGTAGTTTTGGAGCCTCTCCTAAAATTTAGTCTGTAGACCAGGCTGGCCTCGAACTCAAAGAATTTTTGTGAGTATCACCAAAGTTTATTTAGCAAAAAGTTTTATGTGAAAATGTACATGACCCAATTCAACATCACAGTCAAACAGGCCCTTTGGGAGAGATGTGCACTCCTAGGTGAGACTTTTAACATGAGGATGCATAGGACCACCATTCCAATATTATTTTGTTGCCCACTATCTCATCAACTCTCATCACCCACAAGATTCATAAAGAGATCAAAACCCGGTAGAGATCCCTTGTGCTTGTCTTGTCTATCACCATTTAACTTTAATGATAACTTCTTGTCTGAAAATTTCTTCAGTTTGGGAGGGTAGTCCTTGCTTCATGGCTATTTTTCAGCAGACGTGGCATGTAGTGGATGAGTGGGTGGCCTGGCCTTTAGCTTCCTATCCTCTTTCACCCACCTTTTAAGTGCTGGCATTACTAAGGACCAGTATATTTTAAGTTTTGTGAACTTCTTTCTTTTAATTTCTCTGTGGAACAGCTCTGGCTGTCATGGACTATTTATGGACCAGGCAGACTGGCCTTGAACTCACAGAAATCCGACTACCTCGACCTCCCAAGCACCATCCATGATCAAAGTCATGTGCCGTGACTGCCTGCTTTGTTTGTTTTTCTGAGTATCATAAAAGTTTATGACTTTCTTTCAAAAAAGAGTGATTTTTTTTTTAATCTTATATTAACACTGAAAACTGAAAGGATATTTGGAAAGTGTAGGGGAGGGCAGTTCTATGCTGTTTTAGTACAAGGGTCAATGAACTGTGTGGCCAGTAGGCCCAATGTAACCTGTTGCCTGTTTTTGTGCAGCCTGTGAATTAAGAATGGCTTTTATATTTTTATTTTGTTTTATATTTTTAAATAGTAGAAAGAGTTAAAAGAATGTTATTTGGGAAGCAAATATTACAGGGAGCTCAAATTTCAGTGTCCATAAATAAGATTGTATTGGAACCCAGTCAACCCATTTGTTATTGTCTGTGGCTTATTTTGCTGCTCCAAGGACAGAGTTGGGTGATTCCATTGACTGCCAAACCTAACATATTATCTTGCCTTAAAAAAGTTTGATTCTTGCTTTAGCAGATCAAATGGACTTTAATGGGATGTCTGAGTTTACTGTAAGTTATAAGGTCTCTGGTTTACTGCAGTGACTATTGGTGATTGTATTTTTAGGATAAACATGTATGTGTGTACCTTGGATATTCTATATACACAAACAATATGCATCATGTAATATAGTAGGTATCTTACATAGTGTGTAAATTAAATATGGTGCTATCTTATACTGAATAGTGTATATAATATTTACAACTATATAACATAATAGGCTTTTCTATACCACACACAATATAAAGCAGGTAGGGGCTGGATATTGTCTTAGCTGTCCACTGTATTCTTAGGGTAGAGTCATGCTGTACATGTCTGCTTTGAGTACAGCTTTGAATGAAAATGAAATCCAGAAAACCTGGGATTGAGATAAGATGATCAGATCATAATGTTCAATTCATTTCCAAATTCTACTTCTTTCTTTGCCCTGGAGAATCCCTATAAATTGTCTGTCATCCCTCTGTTTTAATTCTCACATCTTACTGCCATCCAAGATTCTACTTCCTTAGCATTTTTGAATCTGACCCTGTTCAAGATTAGGTTAACTCTTTATTTCTTAACACCCTTTTCTGTTTTTAAAAGTTTATTTTTAGCTGGCAGTAGTGGTATGCTGCTTAATTTCAGCTCTCAGGAGACAGAGGCAGACAGATTTGTGTGAGTTCAAGGCCAGCCTGGCTTACAAAGTGAGTTCCATGTCAGACAGGGCTGTTACACAAAGAAACCCAGCGCGCTCTCTCTCTCTCTCTCTCTCTCTCTCTCTTTCTCTCTCTCTCTCTCTCTCTCTCTCTCACACACACACACACACACACAGTTTATTTTTACATGTTTTTATTAGCATTTTATCTAAGACTTATTGAGCATGAATGAATTTTATAAAACTTCTGAAGAAGCACTTACAGCCTGATACTCTTTGGAGCTTTTTTTGCTGCAATTAGATTTTATTATTTACTGTGTTTATGCTATTTCACTAATAATTTTGTAAGTGAATTCAGCTGGGGAAAATGTCGGGAAAAATTGGATTGTGATATGGGATGTATTATTTATTGCAAGTAGAACAAGTCCAAAGGAACCATGGCATAGAAGTTAGTGACATGTTTTTGATGTATATGGTATAGGTCTTTTTTTTATTTTATGTGAATTGGTATTTTGCCTGTATGTTTAACTGTGTAAGTATGTCAGATCTTGGAATTACAGACAGTTATTAGCTGCCTTGTGGATGCTAGGAATCGAACTCAGGTCCTCTAGAAGAACAGTCAGTGCTCTTAACCACTAAGCCATCTCTCCAGCCTGGTATAGGTCTTTTTTGTAGTTAATAAAGTTGAAACAATTTATTTCTACAGAGTGTTTGTTACAAACTTTAGAAGTGATACTAGAAACACAGGCTCTTAATCATAAGTAAATGAAGTGGAGCTGCACAGCTCACAGGTGAAGAAGCCTCTTTAATAAATTAGTGTTTAAGAACTGCCAGTTAGCCAGGCATAGTGATGCATACCTATAATCCCAGTGGATGGAGTCAGAGGGATTAGCAATTTAAGGCCAATTTGAGGTATGTGAAACTGTCTCAAAAAAACAACAACAAAAAAAAGATCAAGAATTACCTGCTAGAGGTGTAGAGTTGTAAGCCTATGATTCTAGCACATTGGGAGGCTGAAGTAAACTTGAGGTCATCCTAAATGAGCAAGACTGTCACAACACCACAATAAACACTTTTAGAAGCTGATCTAGCATTCCCATGAACTAGTTTATAAAGGCTTACTCTTATTATTGTATTTTCTAGACAAGGTTTCTCTGTAACAGCCCTGTCTTTCCTTAAGCTCACTTTGTAGACCAGGCTGGCCTTGAACTCACAGAGATCACCTGCTTCTACCTCTGGAATGCTAGAATTAAAAGTTTACAGTACCATGCCTGGCTAACGCTTATAATTATTAAACCTGTTTAATATAACATTTATGCATGTTATATACCAGTATTATTGAAATCAAATTACAAAGGTATGAAACCCAGGGCTGGGAATATCACTCAGTAATAGAACATTTTCTTATCCCAATTCTGGCATTTTAAAATAATAAAAGTAAAATATAAGGCTGGGTGTAGTGGTATATAACCTTAATCCCCAAATTCAGGAGGCAGAAGCAGGTGAATTTCTGTTAGTTCAAAGCTAGCCTGGTCTACAAACTGAATTCCAGGACAGCCAAGGCTAAAGACCCTGTCTCAAAGAATAAACAACAAGTCAGTCCTACAGGAACATATTTTCATATTTAAGTGTTAATATAGATTTTGCAAAACATTTGTTGCATTGTTACTTAAACTTGGATTTGATTATTTGAGTTTTATTATAGTTATATAAGCTATGAGGATGAATTTATAAAATTGGCTATTTGAATATGTCTACTTTTTTTTTTTAAAGAAATCACTGAAGTAAGTCATCACTTAAATTCTGGGATATTTCATTTTCACCAAAATATATCTGTAAGATTTGAGAGACAAGCTTACAAGTCAGCTTAAGCTCTGAATGTTCTCATTCATGTCTTTGTTTTGCACTTCTGTACCCTAAACTTATTTCCACCTATACGTGGTCCACATCCTTTCTGAGGTATGTCTTTCCTCCCTCCTATTTTTATGTCCTCCCTCCTCTTTATGTCTGTTGCACAGGGTTGTTTTTTTTCTTTTTTCTTTTCTTTTTTGTGTATAATTTATAGCCCTTTTTTTCCTCCTGCCTCTAGTTAGGTTAGTTGCAACAAAATCTTAAAGATGAAAGTTTTTAAATCCTTAGTCTAGTCTAGTTTATGGCCTACTATATACACTAAGTAGTCACTGAGTGAAGTACAGGGTTAACACTACTTTATATTTTCAGGTCTAGGACTGGGGATGTAGCTCAGTTGATAGAGTGTTTAGTTAGCTATTACTCCAGCAGCATATAAATCAGGCTTGGTGGTAAATGTCTATAATTCTAGCACTCTCACAATTTGAGAGGTGAAGACAAGATCAGAAATTCAAGGTCATCCTTAACTACAAATCTAGTTTGAAGCCAGCTTTGACTACTACATGAGACCCTATTTCAAGCAAACAATCCACATCTATTCATCCATCTATGTATATGTGTGTGCATGCATATATATGTTCAAGTACCCTGAAGAGGCAGCATTTATTTGTATTTGGTGAATATTTGAGAACATGGTTTTATTTTACATGGTGGTTTCTTTTTCTTTTCTTTTTTGAGACAGAATCTTTCTATATAGCCCTAGCTTTCCTGGAACTCACTGTATAGGTCAGGCTGGAATTAATGACAGGAACCACCACCACCTGGCTGACTTTCGTGTGGGACAATGTCTCAATATGTAGCCCTAGTTGGTTTAGAACTTAATCCTCTTGCTTCTACCTCACAAGGAAAAACAAGTTATGAAAGTCTCAAGCAAAACAAGTTTTTTGTTTTGTTTGGCGTTTGCCCTTTTGAGACAAGATCCCTCTATGTAACCCTGGCTGATCTGGATTATCTCTATATAATCCACTGAACTCATTGAGATTTGCCTGCTCTGTCTCTCCAGTGCTCAGATTAAAGAAGGTATTACCACCATAACTAATTACACTGACCTTTTAGAAAGTAATATATTTAAATATTGATGGAGAGGACTAAAAGGATTTATTAGAGAGAAAGAAGTTGAAGTTACTTCAGAGAAGGCAAAAACTGGTGAAGATTTAGATGATAGCAAATTGAGGGAGATTGTTCTTTGATAGGAAGAACTATTTTCTTTTTTCCTTTGTAACCAAGAGGAAAGAAGAGAATCAGTTCAGATGATGATATTTTGAGAACAGATAGTTAGGTGATAAGATATAATTTTAATTTTGTTTTTTTGTTTTCTAAATGGTGAGAGTTTCTCTATGTAGACCTGGCAGTTCTGGAACTGGTCTGGAACTCAGCGATCTGCCTGCCTCTGCCTCCAGATTGCTGGGATTAAAGGTGTTTGACACCGCACCTGTCCCCTGTATTCTTCTTTTTTTAATATACTGTTTTTTAATCTTTGTCTCATAAGAGAAAGTCATTTGTGGAATAAGTTAGGATCAGGAAAAGTCATAGGACTCAATAGGATACTTTTGGAAATAGGAAAGAGGAAGACTACAACTTTTAGGAAGCTTTGGGAATTGAGACAGGATAATAGAAAATTGGGGTGACACATAGAAATTTGATTAAGAGCTAGATGTGGTGGGTATAAATCTGTTTTCCCAGCACTTGGGAAGGGGAGCCCAGAGGATCAGGATTTCAAGGTCATCCTTAGCTCCATAGCCACTTTAAGCACAGCCTGGACTTCGTGAGTCCTTGACGAAAAGAAAGAAAGAAAGAAGAAATGAAATTTATTTTTTATTAAGAAAATAAAAATGGCAGGCTAAGGAGATAACTTAGTGAGAAAAGTTCACCAGGATTAGGGAAGGAGACGAGGCAGATATCTGGAGTTCTCTGTTCAGTAAGAGATCCCTGGCTCCAAACACAAGGTAAAGTGGTTGAGGAAGACACCCAAAATTGACCCTTTACTCCACAAGCACACCAGCATATATTTATACAAACAAGTACAACACACAACAGCAAAAATGATATAAGGAATTCTTATCCTTGTTTTTATAATTTTTAGAGCATTTTACATCTGAAGGTGAGAGACTAATTAATGGTAAAGCTTAGCAGAACTGAAGCAGTAGTTAGATTCCTGGCACTGAGAAAACAAGACACTAGAAACTACATCTTCTCAGCACTGCCTTTCGGATAAGAACCCTTCTGTATAAAACACTGTCTTGGGACCTGATGTTTTGTTAGTTTGGCTCTGATCTCCAGGTGTGCACTCTTTGTTTCCTTCCCTGGTAGGAAGCAATCCCTTCACAAGGTCTCCTGGGTAGAAAATTCTGCAAACGAGGCCAAGAGGGGTTTCTGGGTCTGTGAGGTTTTGTGCTTTAACATAGTGCATAATGGTGAGCTTAAAGTAAAATAGCAGTTGTTTAAAATTAATTGAAATGTCCTCAAGTCTCATTTTGACTTTAGGAGTTGAAACTGTCAACAATCTGGTAGTTAAATAGCCCTATTCATAGTAAGAATATTGTTATAAGACATAACAGATTCTGAGTTTCACTTGAAAGGGGCATGTTAAGTAACATTTCATTTATTTGTTTATTTATTTATGTTGAGGCAGGGTCTCTATATATAATCCCAGCTGTCTTGGAACTATGTTTGCCATGCTGACTAAACAGATCTCTACCTGCTTTGCCTCCTAAGTCCTGGCATTAAAGGCTGGTACCACCATGCCTGGTCCAGCATATTTTATTTTAAACTACTTTTAAAATTTAACTTAAATTTTTGAAAAATTGTAAAATTAATGTTGTTATTTATAAAAATAGATTATTTCTGATTTATTAGGAGTAGATATTTTTATTTTTACCATATGCTTTTTGAGTTCTTTTCAGTTAAAAAATTATTGGGGGTGGGGCTACAGTAATTAGGGATTAAGAGCACTGGTTACTCTTCCAGAGGATCCAGGTTTAATTTCTAGCTCATGGCATTTCTCAACCATCTGTAATTCTAGTTCTAGGAAATCCAGTGCCCTCATTTGCTTTACAGAATTCTGCATGCATGTAGGCACATAGGCTCATACAACCACACACATATACACATTATATATATAGATGTATATATATATATACATACATTATATATATGTATATATATGTAATTTTGAACATTTACTCTGGTAGTTTTATACATGTACACAAAGTATTTGATTTATATTTACCCCTGTTAGATTTTTCTTAATTATCATAAAACACACATAACATAAAAGTTTTATTATTTTAGTCATTTTATGTATACAATTTATAATGTATTTACAATATTGTACAACCACCAACACTGTCCTTTTCTAGAACTTTTTTATTATCCCAAACAAAATATTTTTTTTAATATTTATTTTTATTTTATGTAAACTGGTGTTTTGCCTACATGTATAACTGTGTAAGGGCATCAGATCTTGGAATTACAGACAGTTGTTAGCTGCCATGTGGGTGCTGGGAATCGAACTCAGGTCCTCAGGAAGAACAGTCAGTGCTCTTAACCACTGAGCCATCTCTCCAGGCCCCCCAAACAAAATATTTTTAAAGATTTATTTATTATGTATACAGTAACTAGAGAGGGTACCAGATGTCTTCATAGATAGTTGTGAGCCAACATGTGGTTGCTGGGAATTGAACTCAGGATCTCTAGAAGAACAGTCAGTACTCTTAACCTCTGAGCCATCTCTCCAGCCCCCAAACAAAATTTTTTACAGACTATAAGCTGCTATTTTCCTGAGACTGAAGGAGAGATGGCACTGACTACTTTTCCAGAGGACTCTGATTCTATTCGCAGCACCCAAATGGCTGCTTACAACTGTCTGTAACTCCAAGATCTGACACCTTCACACCGACATACATGCTTGTAGGCAAATACCAATGTACATGAAATAAAAATAAATAATTTTTTAAAATGTAATTTTCCATTTTCCTTACCTTTATTCTTCCGGTTTCTATGAATTTGTCCATTCTGGATATCTCATATTAATTGAAATTATATAATATGTGACCTTCAGAGTCTGGCTCATTTCACATAGTGTAATGTTTTCATGGGTTATCTTTGTTGTAATATAAGGCAGAATTTTATTCACTTTCATGGCTGAAGAGTTTTTCATTTTATATATATATATATATATATATACATAAATATATATGTATGTATCACACAGTTTGCTTATTCATTTAGTCTGATGATGAAGACCTTGCTTGCTTCCATCTTTGAACTATTGTGAATGATGCTTATGAATATTGGTGTTTAAGGATCTGAGTTTCTACTTTTTATTTTTTAGAGTGTATACCTATCTACTTTTTATTTTTTAGAGTGTATACCTAGAAGTAAAGTTACCGCATCATTTGGTAATTTTGTGTTATAGGTTTTTAATTTTTTAAAAAATATTATTTAGTTTTATGCATATGAGTATTTTCCCTGCATGTATGTATACATACCACAATATGTGCCTCATGGCCATGGGGGTCAGAAGAGGGATTGGATCCTGGGGAACTGGAGTTAGGACTGATTGTGAACTATCATATGAGTTCTGAGACCTGAACCTGGGTCCTTTGCAAGAGCAGTTAAGTGCTTTTAACCATTGAACCATCTTTCTTATCCCGCCCCCCCATATTAAAGTGTTTTTTTTTTTATTCTATTTACTTTTATGTGCTGGAATATATGTGCATCATGTGTATGCAGTGCCTGCAGAGGCAAGAAAAGGAATTGTGCTTGGAAGTGAACCTGGGTCCAGTGGAAGAGCAACTAGTGCTCTTAATGCTTCTCTCCAGCACCCATGCTAAAGGTTTTGAGAATTCACTAAATTTTTTTTTTCATAGTGTGTATTCTTACAGCAGTACACACAGAACACTAGTTCCTCTATATCTTTTTCAACACTGTGGTGATTTGAATGATAATGGTCCCCATAGGCTCCTGTATTTGTATGCTTGGTCCACAGTTGGTGGAACTGTTTGGGAAGGATCAGAATGTATGATCTTATTGGAGGAGGTGTATCATTGAGGGTGGTCTTTGAGGATTCAGATGCCTAAGCCATTTCCAATTATCACTCTGCCTCCTACCTATGGATAGAGATATAAGCTCTCAGCTACTTCCTCAGCCCCATGCCTGTGTTCCTGATGCCATGCTTCCCACCTGATGGACTCTAACCTTCTGGAACTATGAACCCATAAATGCTTTCTTTTGTAAGTTTTTTTGGTAATAGTATCCCTTCACAGCATTAGAAAAGTGATTAAGACACATAACTATTTTCTGTTTTTATTAAAAAAAAATGTTCTGAGCTGGATTATACCATGCCCAGGTCCTTTCTTTTTTTAAAATAAAAAAATATTTTATGTATGTACATGTATGTGTATTTGAGTGTATTTTAAGTTTACTACATGTGTGCAGTGCCTACAGAAGCCAGAAGAGGACATTATAGCCTCTGGAACTGGGGTTATAAGAGGTTGTAAGCTGACAGATGTATGTTTTGGGAACTTAACCCTGTTCCTCTGCAAGAGTAGTAAATACTCATAACTACTAAACCATCTGTCCAGCCTCAAATTCTTCTTTTTTAAAGTTGATGTTTCAGAACAAGTTTTGGTATGTTTTGTTTTTGTTTCCATTAGCTTGTAGGGTATTATTTCCTTAAACTTTTTTATTTTCTTCTCTTTTCTTCCTCTCATCCCTCCCCTCCCATTTGATTTCAGTACAGGGTTTCTCTGTATAGTCCTGGCTGTCCTGGAACTGTGTGGACCAGCCTGGCCTTGAATTTAGAATTTAGAAATCCACATACTTCTGTCTCTAGAGTGCTGAGATTAAAGGCATACCACCACCACCCAGCTAAGAGTTTGTATTCTTTTGTTGAAGTGTTTTTTAGTAACCATTAGATCCAGTTGGCTTATGTAGTGTTAATTCAATATATCAAATCCTGTGAGATTATAATATTTGTTCTTTTTATGTTAGAAAGATTTCAGTGATATAAGACCACAGTTGTTTTTGACAGTTTTAAATTTAAGTAGAAGGGTTTGGGAACCTGAATTACTTAAAGGGGTTCATTGGCCTAGAACACATCAAAAGATGAGGACAGAGGAAGTGGTGAAAACTGATAGTGACCAAGGATTCTCTTTTAAGATGCTAATAATTTCTTTACAAAGAAAAACAGGTGTTTTTTTCTTACTATTTCTTGAATTATTTTTAATGCTGTTTAATGTATAACATTAAGTCATATTTATTTATTTACATTTTCTGACTTTTGAGGTTTTTGTTTTTGGTGATGGGGATGAGAGTCCAAGCTTAAGCACAATGAACATGCACTTCACTTAAGATTTCTATCCCAGGCTTATCTTTCAGGATTTGAATTTAGGAAACTGGTAGTTGACACATGTCCCTTAGGTTCTAAGTAGCTTTGTATTTTGGCAGTAATGTAATTCAAGAGGCCTAGTTGAAACTTGCTTATTAATATAATAACATTTATTAATTTGATTAATTTGTCCAAATGTGCTAACAGGTGTTTTCTTTGGTTTTTATCCTCCAAATGCTTTTAAAAACACTTTATTTATTTATTTATTTATTTATTTGCCTTGGTGTTTGCCTGGAACTGGAACAGTTGTGAGCTGCCATGTGGGTGCTGGGAATCGAACCCGGGTCCTCTGGAAGAGCAGACGGTCCTCTTAACCGCTGAGCCATCTCTCTAGCCCCCTCCAAATGCTTTTGATATTCATTAGAGGAAGATTCAAATAGTTTGTATGGTTCTACAGAACCATACAGTATTTCTTCTTTTTTCCTCCTCTTCCTTCTCCTCTTCTTTTAATGGTTTTTCAAGACAAGGTTTTGTTGTGTAGCCCTGGCTGTCCTGGAACTCACTCTGTAGACAGGCTGTCCTCAAAATCGTAGAGATATGCTTGCTTCTGCCTCCTGAGTACTGGGATTAAAGGTATATGCCACCACTATCCAGCTTCACAACAGTATTTCTTTTTTTTTAAAAAAAAATATTTATTTTTATTTTATGTGAATTGGTGGCTTGTCTGCCTGTATAACTGTGTAAGGGTGTCAGATCCTGGAATTATAGACAGTTGTTGGCTGCCATGTAGATGCTGGGATTCAAACTCAGGTCCTCCAGAAGAACAGTCAGTGCTCTTTTTTTTTTTTTTTCAAAGATTTATTTATTTATTATGCATACAGTTTTACAGAAGAGGGCGCCAGACCTCATCATGGATGGTTGTGAGCCACCATGTGGTTTTGCTGGGAATTGAACTCAGGTCCTCTGGAAGAACAGTCAGTGCTCTTAACCTCTGAGCCATCTCTCCAGCCCCACAACAGTATTTCTATGTACTGCAGTAGGTTATATATTAGCAACACTAGAGCATTATACACATAAGAAACAAGAAGCTGTCAGGATGAAGGCTTAGCAGGTAAATAGCACTTATTGCCAAACTTGACACTTTAAGATTAATCTTTGGAACCCACATAGCAGAAGGGATCTGACTCCATAAATTGTACTCTAACCTTAATACATATCCCATAGCATACATGTGCACTAGAATTTACACCTCTAATCCCAGCACTTGGGAGGCAGAGGTGGGAAGATCTCTAAATTTGAGACCAGCCTGGTCTACAAAGCAAATTCCAGGATAGCTAGGACTGTTACACAGAGAAACCCTGTCTCAAACAACAAACAAGCAAAAACCAAAAAACCAAAACCAAACAAACAAAACAAGCAACTTGTCTATTTTCTTCCAAGATTCTGTTGTCATCATGGGTTGCTGCCCCCACAGGGTGTTACTGATATTGTAAGAACAAGCTGGGGGCTGGAGAGATGGCTCAGAGGTTAAGAGCACTGACTGTTCTTCCAGAGGACCTGAGTTCAATTCCCAGCAAAACCACATGGTGGCTCACAACCATCTATGATGAGGTCTGGTGCCCTCTTCTGTAAAACTGTATGCGTAATAAATAAATAAATCTTAAAAAAAAAAAAAATACTTACTGTGAAGAAAAGCTTCCCTCTGGTTTTTAAAAAAAAAAAAAAGAACAAGCTGTTAATCAGGCAGTGATGGGACATAACTTTAATCCTAGCACTTGGGAGGCAGAGGCAGGTGAATCTCTTGAGTTTGAAGCCAGCTTGGTCTATAGAGCAAGTTCCAGGACAACCAGGGTTATACAGAGAAACCCTTTCTTGAAAATCCTTCACCACCAACAACACACACACATACACACCAATACCAAGGAGCTGTAGCCAAAGTTTCACTTCTGTGAAGGTGTCTTTGATGCTAAGATTTGCATTTTTGACTTAGGACAGAAGAAGGCGAAAGCTGATAAATTCCCAATTTGTGGCCATAATGGTGTCAGATGAACAACTCTTTTAAAGTCCTGGAGGCTGTCTGTATTTGTGCCAACAAATACATGGTAAAGAGTTGTGACAAGAATGGCTTTCAGATTCCAGTGAGACCCCACCCTTTTTATATCATCCTAATCAACTAGATGTTGTCCTCCTGTGTTGGGGTTGATAGGCTCTGAACAAGTATGTGTGGTACCTTTGTGAAGCCCAAGGGCACAGTGATCAGAATTCACATTAGCCAGGTCATCATTTCCCTTTCTACCAAGCGGCAGAATAAGAAACATGTGATTGAGGCAAGTTGCCTGTCTGTTAGAGAATCCCATCCCACAGAAGTGGGGCTTCAAGCTTAATGCAGATGAGTTTGAAGATATGGTTGCTGATAAGTAGCTCATTCCTGATGTCTGTGAGGTTGAATACATCCCCATTTGTAGTCCCCTGGACAAGTGGTGAGCCCTGTATTCCTAGGAGCTCTTATGTTCAGTAATAAATCTCACATCCAGTTGGGGGAAGGCAACTTGAATACACATTTCCAACACTTACGATCTCTATCTCTCTGTCCATATTGCTTGTGAATTATTTTGTGTATTATTGTGTATATGAGTGTACATTGTGCATATTTGGTGCCTAAGGAGGCCAAAAGAAGGTGCCAGATCCTCTGAGCTGGAGTTAAGGACATTTGTGAAACATTATATGGAAATCTTGGACCTCTGTATGAATAGCAAGTATTCTTAATCACAGAACTTCATCTTCAGTCCCAAGGATGTACTGATTTTACTTCTTATCTTAAATAATAAGTGTTTTCCTGATCTGATTGACTTCTGCTTTCTCTTTTGAGCTAGTGTTTCTTTGTGTAGCCTTGGCTGTCCTGATGCTCTGAAGACCAGACTGGCCTCGAACCCTGAGATCTCCCTGCTTCTTTCTCCATGAGCTGGGACTAAAGGTGTGTGCCACCACTGCCCAACTTGACTTCTGTTTCCTTTTTGTTTTAAAATAGATTCCACAGTTATATGGTAATTTCTCTCTTTGCTTGGTCTGTCTTTGTGTTTGTTTTCCTTTCTTTCCTTCCTTTCCCCCTCCCTCCCTCCCTCCTTTGCTTCCTTCCTTCCTTCTTTCTCTTTTAAAACATAACCAAGATAGAGATATTCAACCTCAGGGAAAGAAGCAGCAGAGGCCCTGATACCACTTACAGCTTCTTTTATTATTGTCTATTCAAGCAAAAATCTTTGCTGTTACAGATAAATAAGCCATTCCTCTTGGTTTATTCTGGTGACAGTATAGTACTATTATGATTGCAGAAATAATATTTCCATTTTTCCCTTTGACCCCCAAGAACTTTTTTCTTTGTAGTACAATTTTTAGTTACACTTACTAACACATGTTAATTTGTTAGTGAAAGCCTCCGTTTGCCATTTATTGAGGCATTAATTGACATGTTAATATATTTAGAGCAGAAATGTCGTTTTTTAGGGAATCTAGAGCAAGAGCAAAGCTGAGGTCAAACTGCTATAATGATGGACATCAAGGAAGCTGTGTTTGGGACAAAAAGAAATCAAGATAAGGTAGATGCAAAGCAGAGAAAAGAGCTGGACATGGGGTCTGGGTGGTAGATAGGAGTGGGTTTTATGACACCAATGATATTGCCAGCTAGCGTTGTAAAGAGGAACTACTGAAAAATGGGTTTAAGTAGTCCTTTTTTTTTTTTTCCTTCTAAATATACAAATTTTAACTGACTTTCAGGTAGTAGAGTGCTTGCAGGCTGTCATGTTTAGGACAGCAGAGTAGAAGAATGCTTGCCTAGAATGTATGAGGCTTTGTGTTCAATTCCCAGAACTTAAAAGAAAGAATGAGTCTGTTTTGGTGGAGTAGTGGTTTCTCATATTCTAGCTGCTGTGGAAGATGATAATGCTGTTAGCTTTAAGAGCAGTACCAGAGTCCAGCTTCAGCATAAATGTCTGGTAACTAGCTACAAGTTGAAAGAAGTTGAAATTTCCATTTGGAGTGTTACATTGATAGTCAGTACAGAATATGGCATTTTTATTTTTGTGACATAAAAATTGTACTTCTCGGGGCTGGAGAGATGGCTCAGAGGTTAAGAGCACTGACTGTTCTTCCCGAGGTCCTGAGTTCAATTTCCAGCAACCGCATGGTGGCTCACAACCATCTATGTTGATATCTGGTACCCTCTTCTGTATACTGTATACTTAATAATAAATAAATGAATTTTAGAAAAGATTATATTGTCACTAAATTTCTAAAAAAAAAAAAAAAAAAATTGTACTTCTCCTCATAGCAACATGAACCGTGAAGACCGGAATGTGCTGCGCATGAAAGAACGGGAAAGGCGGAATCAGGAAATTCAGCAGGGTGACGACGCCTTCCCACCTAGCTCTCCTCTGTTTGCTGAGCCATATAAAGTTGTAAGTTATTTTCTTTGAATTTTTTACCTCACTTTACATAATATTTGTGCTCTTAGGTGTTTTTTTTGTTTTTTTTTTTTTTTTTAAGATTTGTTTTTATGACATTTACACTGTCAGGTCTTTGCAGAGGCCAGAAGAGGATGTTTGGTGCCCTGCAGAGGAGTTACAGGCAGCTTTGAGCCATCTGACATGGGTGCTGGGAACCAAATTCAGATCTCCTGGGAGAGCAGTACATGCATGCTTTTAGTCACTTTAGTTTACCATCTCTTCAGCTCAGTGCATGCCTTTAATTGAAGTATTCTGGGATGTGGATATAAACAGGATCTTTGAGTTTAAGGCTAGGCAGGACTAAATAGAAAACCCTGTCTCAAAATAATATTTTTTTTGTCAGTCAGTCTACATTACCTGCTGTTTATTAGGTAGTCTGTAGTCTTTGATTATAATATCAGTCAAAGACGACTTTCACAGATGCTGTGTTTCTCTCTGTTTCTTGCCTTGTTTATTTAGTAAGTTTCATTGACTGTTGGAATGTTTCTTGTGTATGTTTATCTCTTTCTGTTATCATAGATTAAATTCTCTGACATTTCTTCTAATGTATTTGATAATTATCAGTTACATTGGACCATATTGTTGGAGGCATTCAATAATTTGAATAAGTGGTTGAAGAGACCGCTCAGCAGTTAAGAGCATTTGTTTTCTTGTAGGGGACCCAAGTTCAATTCCCAGCACCCACATGGAGGGAGGTTCATAACCATGTATAACTCCAGTTTTAGGGCATCTTGCCCTCTTCTGACTTCTGCACACAGCAGACACACATGCAGTACACATGCATACATATAGACAAAGCACATAAAATGAATAATTTTTTAAAAGTTCTTTTGAGACATTATCTCTTTACATAGCTCTGGCTGTCCTGAAACTCACAGAGATCTGCCACCTCTGCCTTCTGATTGCTGGGATTAAAGGCATATGCCACCATGCCCCACCATAAATGAATAACTTTTAAAAAATTAAGAGAAATAAGTTGGGTCAGTTGCTATTTTAATGTTTAAAATTATTTTGTTTTTATTTTATGTATAAGAATGTTTAGACTGCCTGTATGTCTGTGTACTACATGTGTGCAGTGCTGGAAGAATCTAGAACAAGGCATCAGATTCTCTAGGACTAGAGTTATAGACAGTTGTAAGCCAATATGTAGGTGCTAGGAATTGAACTCTGGCCCTTTGGAAGAACAGCCAAGTGCTTTTCATTCCTGAGCCATCTTTCCAACACTAGTTGTTATTTTCAATTACTATCATTGTTCTTGATTTGAGATTAAAGAATAAAGAACACTGAATAGTACTAGTTCTGACTCTAAGGTAGCTTTAGTGGTAACATGTCTTTCAATCGTTTCATTTGCCTTTGGGTTTCAGTGGTTGTTAACACTTTAAGTCCAGAATTCGTGAATCATGCTAAATCATAATAAAAAAAAAAATAATGAATCAGACTTGTTCTCTGTGAACAGCTGTTTTTTTCAAACAATATAGTTATTATTAATGTTTCCCCATCTCAAAATAAATAGTGGTAGTTCAGGTGGGTTTTGTTTGTTTGGTTTTGTTTTCCTTTTTATTTTTATGTGTTTATTTACTGATTGATTCTTTGGGAACCATTTTTTTAAAGATAATGTCGCAGGTTTTCCAGGCCTAAAACTCAGGATGATCTTAAACTTGAGATCCTCCCTACTGCTGGGAATATATCACCAAATCAGTTTGTGTGTTACTAGGGACTGAACACAGGGCTTCACACATGCCATTGAGCACTCTACATCCCATTTGGAGCTGCATCTCAGCCCTGGTTATTTAATCTTGATTTCTTTTCAATGTAATCTGTAGGCTTTATTTTGTATTTTAACATGGTTATTTCTTTGCATTTTTTTCCTTAGATACTTTAGTACTTTTTTTCACTATGAGAAATACTTATGTGGACTGGAATATATGGTAGAGTTGGTGGTAGAGTTCTCACCTAGCATGTAGTGAGAGGATCTAGTTTTATTTCTGTTTGCTTTGTGTGTGTTTGGTGTTTATTCGTAGATGTTAAGTTTAAGATAAAAAGTGAGACCTATTTTTAAAAACACTTCTTCTGACTGAGGGTTATAAAATGAGTTTGAAAGAATATTTCATTTCAAATTATACTAACAGTATATTTTTCTTTTGTCTTTTCTTTTTTGTAGACTAGCAAAGAAGATAAATTATCAAGTCGTATTCAGAGTATGCTTGGAAACTACGATGAGATGAAGGATTACATAGGAGACAGAGCTATACCAAAGCTTGTTGCAATTCCCAAGCCTGCAGTACCAACAACAGACGAGAAAACAAACCCAAATTTTTTCGAACAGAGACATGGTGGCTCTCATCAGAGTAACAAATGGACTCCTGTAGGACCTGCAGCCAGCACTTCTCAGGCTCCAAAACGGTCCTCTGGTTTGCAGAGTGGACACAATAGCCAGCGGAGCAGTGCAGGTGGTAGTGGTACTAGTAGTAGTGGCCAGAGACATGACCGTGACTCATATAGCAGTAGCCGAAAAAAAGGCCAGCATGGGTCAGAGCACTCTAAATCACAGTCCTCAAGCCCTGGAAAGCCCCAGGCTGTTTCTTCATTAAGTTCTAGTCATTCCAGGTCTCATGGGAATGATCACCATAGCAAGGAACATCAGCGCTCCAAATCACCTCGAGATCCTGATGCTAATTGGGATTCTCCTTCCTGTGTCCCTTTCTCAAGTGGACAGCATTCAAATCAGTCTTTCCCACCATCTTTGATGTCAAAATCTAGTTCAATGTTACAGAAACCCACTGCCTATGTCCGGCCCATGGATGGACAGGAGTCTGTGGAACCAAAGCTGTCCTCTGAGCACTATAGCAGCCAGACTCACAGTAATAACATGACTGAGCTGAAGCCCAGCAGCAAAGCACATCTGACCAAGCTGAAGATACCTTCCCGACCTTTGGATGTAAGTCTCAAATTTAGAGTGTTTAGCATTGTGACTGTATAAAGTAACATGTAGACATTTCAGTGAATTGGAACTGTCTTTTTGCCTTAATAGTAAGACATAGAAATGAAAAAGTTTAAGGAAAAAAGTCTAAAGAACAACTTAGGAGTTGACTCATAAGTGGATAGAACTATGCACCTCCTTCTTGGATAATAAAGTATCATTCATAGGTTTTCAAATATTAAAATGACAAGTCATTATAGACTAAAAGTAAGATTTATCGATAGCTTATGCTTCTCCTTTTGGTTTTATAGTATAGTATAACTTGTTTCTTTTTATTTAAAGAGAAAATTAACTTACCTGTTTTTAGAGTGTTATAAATAAAGCAAGTCATGGTTTATGGTGATGAATGATGGGACTTTTGAGTGTACAGAACTTACAATGTTGTATAGTTCTTATTGCTCCCTCCTTTGCTAACAGCTGAAGGGCTGAGACAGCCACTGTAACTGTGTACAAAGGTCGACATTCAAAAAAGCCAAATAACTAAGCATTCGTAGTGCAATAGCTGAAAATTAATCTTCATTTACGAAATTATCGGAATAATAGGTTTCAGCCAAACATTGTCATATAGGCAAGATTTATTTTATTATTCTATGTCTATGAGTATCTTACTTGCATGTATATCTTATGTACTTTGTGTATGCCTGGTGTCTATAGAAGAAGAAAGAGGACCTCAGATCCCCTGGAGCTGAAGTTACAGATGTTGTGAACTGCCATATGAGTGCTTGGAATCAAACCTAGATCCTCAGGAAGACTAGTCAGTACCCTAACCACAGACTTTTCTCCAGCCCTTCAAGTTTTATCTTTTAATATAGTTTATACAGTAGAAAGGGTTAAAAATACAAAAGGCGGAGCTCAGAATATCAGAAGGTATCAAATAAAATGTTTAAGAACATTTAAGCATTTTGTACCAGCAAGGTAGTTCAGTGAATAAAGTGAAAGCCTGCTGACTTAAGTCCTGGATCTCATAGTAGAAGGAGACAATCAACTCCTATGAATTTTTCTCTGACCCACTCTTAACATACACACATATATACCATACACACACACAGAAGTAATAAATTAAATAAAAATAGCCTGGGGAAATTGATCAGTGGTTAAGAGCATGTGCTGCTGCTCTTATAGAGGACTTGGGTTGCTTCCCAGCACTCAGAAAAGTGGTAACTTGTGCTTTCTTCAAATACGTTTTTGGAACTAGATTTGGGTTTAGTGTTTTGATTCTTATTTATGCTTTAAAATTATCAGTCTGCCTTCTATAGTTTATGAAATGCTATGTAAAATGTCCATTGTCACCCATATCTTTAATCTTTCAGTAATGCTCACTTTACTCAGATTATGTGGAATGTTTACCTAGGTTGTGTCTCAGTGTTATGTTATAATTTTATATATTAATAACTGTTGAAATTTGTAGAAAATCTGCTCATCTAAAAAAAAGTACATTAAAAAAAAATGTTGGATGCTAGAGAGGTTCAAAGGCTAAGAGCACTGGCTGTTCTTCCAGAAGATCTGGGTTTAATTTTCAGCATCCATATTGTGGCTCACAGATGTCTCTAACTCTAGTTCCAAGGAACAGATTTCCTCTTCTGGCTTTCATGGGTACTAGGCACACAAATAGTTTACAGACCTATTGTCAGCAAAGCAACTATATACATAAAGTAAAAATAAATAAATTTGGTATCTAGAAAGAAGGCCCACTGGCTGCTCTTTTAGAAGGAAAGGACCCCGGATTCTATTCCTAGCATTCACACAATGGTTCACCATTGTCTGTAACTCTAGTTCCAGGGAACCTAGTATCTTCCTCTGGCCTTTGTAGGACCAAGTAAGCATATAGTACCCATATATATATGTTCAGAAAAAACAGTTATATACATAAAATAAAAATAAATCTTTTTGGAAATTTTGTATAGGAGAACTATTAAAAATTCTGGCTAGTGTTCTGACCTAAAATAATGGGATTATAAATAATTCCTCAAATTTTATATAATTTCAATAATTTTTAATATGTTTAGTAAATACTAAAATTCTAACAACAAATTACTTCAATTCTAATGTCTTTTTTTTTTTCCTTAAGGCATCAGTTTCTGGTGATGTAAGCTGCGTGGATGAAATACTTAAAGTAAGTTTTATTTTAATCATTCTGGTCTGTTAATTATGATGCCTATATTACTAACTTTTTCATATTCTTAATTCTTATCACAGATTGCTTATGTCTGTAACTTGATTATGTCACGTCCATAACTGACTTTTCTGAGGTTCTAGTCACATGCTTTGTTTATTTTTTATAAGTAAAATATATTCTAGTTTTAGGCTTGAAAAGAGGAAGAAATCAATTACAGCTGCATTTCTGTAGGCTTATAAAGGCTTGAAGCCACTTTGACAGTATTTTGTTTATAATTCTCCTGTACATTCTATTCTGGTCAGTTACTACAATAAAAGCTGTCCTCTGAGTATCGATCGAAAGTGTTTATTAGACACACAAAAGTGTATCGTGACTAACAAAGTGCACTCACTCCTTTATTGGAAAGAAGGAAAGACCAGTTAGTGAGTAATGACTGCTTTTGCCCCTAAGAGAAAAACATGAGTCACACATGACTTTTCCTGGTTTTTTTTTTTTTTTTAAGCTTCTGAATTCTTTGTCTATATTTGGATTTTATGGCATATTCTCCTGAGACTTCCTTCTTCTCCTATTTCCTGTAATCTGTCCCCACTGTTTAATCTCTCATTCCTTCCCTCAATCTGATACAATCTCCTCTTAAATTTTGCTGAACTTTTTTTCTAATGTTCTTCTTTTTTTTTGTGTCTGGGTGTAATACACGTAAGAACTCACGTTCTTATACAAGAAGCTTACAGAACACCGTATCTATTGATATGACCCCCCCAAAAAAGTCAGCTCGCCACGTAACAATCAAGTGACAAAACATGCAGAATAAAGAAAAAATTTTAAGAAAAGGGCCAACTAAAAAGAATTTACGTTCTTATTTTCTTCACTCTCTTGGCTGTTTGAGAGCTTTACATTCTTCCTCTTTGTCCCTTCCGTGTTCCTGAGCTTCACTGTGTGATTTCCTGTCCGCTTTCCTGCCTCTTTGGTAGTATTGTGACTTCCCTTTTCACCTCATGACAGGCACATTTTCTAGCCTCTTTTCCCTCTTTTTGCATTCTTCCTCTCATTATCTACCACCCTTAGCTTTATCACACAACTAACTAGTCAGTCCTTCTCCTCTGCCTTGGTCTCCTGTAGGTTTTGGTTTTTGTCTCTTAGCTCTTTTATTTTAATCCACTCTCCCATAATTGTAAATGTAGAGTCTTAACTGTCTCTAATTTCTTCCACATATTCTATTTAACCACAAAACTAGGCTTACACTTAAAGTTTTTCTTAAAATCTTTATTCTTTCCATTTCTGCCAACTTCAGAAGTTTTAAAATTCCTCACTTGGGCCAAGATGGGCCAAGATGGCACCCACCATGGAAAGAGAGAATTGACTCCTAAAGTTGTCCTCTGACCTCCACATGACTCTTTGACATCCCCATGTGTGCATAGCCACATGCCCGTATGTCCACGTAGTAGTGTTTTTTTGTGTGTATTGTTTTGTTATTTTTTGACACAATGTCTCTCTGTATAGCCCTGGCTGTTCTATAACTCTGTAGACTGGGCTGGGCTCAAACTCAGATCCACTTACTCCCAAGTGCTGTGATTAAAGCTGTGCCAGCTCACATAGTAGCAGTACTACTAATAGACCTTAATGCAGTCTTGATATGTTTGTTTATGTCTTTAAAATCTCTTACCTGCCCTTTTATATTGTTTCAAGTCTTCACTTCAGCCCCTGGTCTTCATAACTTGACTTTTTTTGCTAGAAGTTTAGAGTGGCTCTTTAAGAGAAACTGAGATCAATCGCTAAGACCACAGTTGTAAAGAAGCACCTAACATCCTGACACTCCATAGCCAGTCCTCATCACTTCTGCTTCTAACTGACCACTGTTGCCAAATTACTTTTCCTAAGCCATACTTACTATTTTTTTAGATATTTATTATTTTTATTTTATGTGAATTGATGTTTTGCATGCATGTATAACTGTGTAAGGGTGTCAGATCTTGGGATTACAGACAGTTGTTAGCTGCCATGTGGATGCTGGGAATCAAACTCAGGTCGTCTGGAAGAATAATCATTGCTCGCAACCGCTGAGCCATACTTATTATTTTTTTAAATAGGGTTTCCTGTAGTAGAGGCTGGCTTTGACCTTCTGTTCTCCTGCCTCATCCTCCAAGCACTGAGATTAGAGGCATGCACTCTCTTATCACTTCCCTCCTTTGTCTATAATAGTATATACATAGTTGTCTTCTGTAGGATTCCAGGGAAACCTTCTTTTCTTTCTGTGTCAGGCCACAGTGAAGATTCTTCACTTTCAATCTCATAAAGCATTCTCTCTTTCTCTCTCTCTCTTTTAAACTTATTTACTTAGTGTCTTACCTGCATGTACGTGCATTGCCTGAAGAGGTCAGAATGGAACTGTCAGATCTTCTAGAGTTGGAGATACAGACAGTTAACAGTAGAACAGAGATCCTTTGGAAGAACAGCCAGTGTTCTTAACCACTGAGCCATCTCTTCAGCCCCAAACATACACGCGCGCTCTCTCTCTCTCTCCCTCTCTCTCTCTCTTTCTCTCTCTCTCCCTCTCCCTCTCCCTCTCCCTCTCTCTCTCTCTCTCTCTCTCTCTCTCTCTCTCTCTCTCTCTCTCTCTCGCACACACACACACACACACACACACACACACACACACACAGAACGAACCTTGTGCATATGAATGCTTGGGTGTGGGTATTTTTCCCCCCCTAAGGGAACATACACATTTCCCCCTGAAGTTTTAAACAGTATATGAAACTTAACTGTCTGGAAGACTTTGTCTCTTTGTTCTTACTAAACATGTAGCCTACATTTCCTATGTATGAATTTAGCATGTAGCTTTGAGTGTTTTAGTGCCCAGTCAGGTTGAGTATATTTTGGCATATGATTTGTGAAATGCCAGTACTAAAAATCTGAGGTGTGGAAGTTTTGACATCCCCTTCATAGTTTTTGTTTCCATTCAACTTGTAGTCACAATTTCTAGGAATTCTGTCATGAACATAAGACAGAATATATGTTTATTGAACAATTTCAGTTATCAGTGATTCACTTGTTTTGTGTTAAGCACTAACTCTGTGGTGGTAATGCTAGCTGTACTGTTTAAGCTGACCTTCTGGGCTGGTGTTGAAAGTAATATAAGTATTGTAAGAGGATAGAGAGCAATTATGTGCAAGTGGCTTTTGTTTGTTTTTTGGGGTTTCCTCATTTTTTATTAGTTCTTTGAGAATTTCATATAATGTATTTTGATCATGCTCACCCCATAACTTGCTGAAGTTCCATTACCCCTTTCCTATCCACCCAACTTTATGTCCTTTTTTTTCTCAGCTAGTCCACCTTGTGCTGCCCATATACTCTTGGCTATGTGACCATCTGGCTGACCTACCAAGGACTACACCCTTAAGGAAAACTGACTCTCCCTCTCTCAGCAGCTAGCTATCAATTGTTCCCTCCTCTTCTGCCCTGTGCAAGTGTCTGCTTTAAGAGTTTTGTTTTGTTTTTAAAGATTCATTTATTATGTATACAGAAGAGGGTACCAGATGTCATCACAGATGGTTGTGAGTGACCATGTGGCTGGTGGGAACTGAACTCAGGACCCCTGGAAACAGTCAGTGCTCTCAACCTCTGAGCCATTTCTCCAGCTCTACTTTAAGAGGTTTTAGTAGACATTGTGTCAACTGCCCTGTCTCTTCCCCCTTCTGTGATTCTGTTGCCCAAAGGTAGCTACTGTTAAGCATCCTTCCAGAGACTTGACTTTTACAACTTTATTTACTGGAGCATAAGACTATGGTTTATATTTGACAATAATATGCTGTGAACATCATTTCATTTCATAGTTGAATTTCTCATT
Organism: Sigmodon hispidus; assembly: GCA_004025045.1. Classification (NCBI taxonomy): domain Eukaryota; kingdom Metazoa; phylum Chordata; class Mammalia; order Rodentia; family Cricetidae; genus Sigmodon; species Sigmodon hispidus. The sequence goes on along the minus strand of PVIH01006240.1, from coordinate 73,935 downwards.
TTAATGTTTGTCTGGTGTTCCATTGTATGGATGTCTGCTAATTTGTTTAATAGGTACTATATTATTAAATACTAGAGTTGTTAACATTTGGTCCATGAGTCCTTGGAATCATTATATAATCTTAACGTATCTTTATAAAACTGTGGTTATAGTCACAGTATAAATTCCTAAGCACCACTAGTCACCTTTTTACCTAGTGGTTAAGGTTGAACAAAATACTGGAAATAAAATACTCCCTATTCTAAGTCTTGATACCTCTCTTCCTTGATCCTCTGGCATACAAATTATCTAAATTCACGTGGGCTGTTATTTTTCCCCTCTTATACAGGGTGTCATATAGCCTAGGCTGCCTTGACTATTCCTCCCAAGAGCTGAGATTAGAGGCAAACACAACCATGCACAACGATTTATAGCACTATTAGATTAAAGACATTGAATGAAATCAGGTGCAAGGTATTTCTTATCTATTTTCTTTCTAATATACTTTTGAAATCTCTTTTCTGATCTTCATATGACTAAAATTTTCAGTCAGCATGTAGACTCTGTAGTCAGAATTCTTACAGTGAAATTCTTGGTCCAGTATTTACTAATCATGCAGCTTTGAATAAAGAATGTTGACCTTTGCTTAGCTTCACATTAAATAAATTAGGGTAATAATATTTATCTCATGATTTGAAGAAATAATTGACAAGCAAAACATTTGGCATCATTTCTGATCCACTAGTAAAGATTAATGTTAGCTGTTTTTCTTATTGTTCTCTTCTTTCTTCCATTCCTATAGCAAGATCTTTTTGTGGTAACATTGCATAATATGTGTTTGGGAGCCTGCTGGTTCATGCCTTTAATCTAGCATTCAGGAGGATCAGCACAAATTCAAGGCCTGTCTGATTTACATAGCAAGCTGAGGCAGCCTAGGCTACAGAATGAGACCTTGTTTCAAAAAACAAATAAGCAAACCCATCAAATCTTGCATTTCATTACAAGCTGATATCTATAACCGTCCACAGATTTTATCATCCTACCTATATACCCCTTAGAGTCAAAGAAAGTTTGTTATTTTCTGCCCCGTTGTCAGCCCACTGATTGCACACAGTGGTCCTTATATTATAATACCCATTGGCTCACTATACATAGTTGTGGAGGATCAATCATAAAACCAGTATTTCTAAGTACAAAGCTGGTTTTTAGCTGTATAGTTTTGTAACATTGTCCTGGTTGAAAACAAACTGTAATAATTACATTTCAGGAGATGACGCATTCATGGCCTCCCCCTCTAACGGCTATTCATACACCATGCAAAACAGAACCTTCCAAATTTCCTTTTCCAACTAAGGTAAGTAAATAACATCTGTGTTTGATAATGTAAGAAGACTCTAAATGGCTCAACAAAAAAAATCATATAAATTCAAATTTGCCTTGCCATTCCCTAGGGGGAAACATAATAAAAATAAATAAATAAATAAATAAAATTTAAAGTGGTGATAATTTCTATGAAGAAATTTTAAAATAATAATGGAATTGAGAGCATCTTGGACTGAGAGGTACTTAAGAAAATTTGGAAGGTACTATGGAGAGAGAGAAAAAAGACATTGATGTTTATTGCAAATTCATAGTATTCTAGACTAAAGGTGGCTGGGCTATTCAGGTTTTCTGAGGAGCCTCTCAGAACCTAGCCACAAACATTTACATTGTTATGAGAAAAGACCTGCATACAGCAAATTTTTAGCCCATCTAAACTCTGCAGATTAATTTTTTAAACATGAATTTATACTCACACAAACAACACAAAAATACAAGGCTGTATATGGGAGCTCATGCTTGTAACCCCCAGCACTATGAAAGCAAAGCCAGGAAGATCAGGAGTTTAAGGCCAAACTGGCTATATTTTTAGAGTTCAAAAATTCTTCCCCAAATAATCAGACAAAAATACATTCTCATGTGAAAGTTTGTTCAGGACTTCTAATACCAGCCCTTCCCTGGTTCTTGTTCTGTAGCTCTTCCAATTTCATGTGTCTTTGCAAACCTTCTCATAGCACTTGCACGCATGTGTACAAACTCATAAGTGTGGACTCACTCCATATAAATATGCTATTTCTACTCAGATAAATTGTTTTCTATCATTAATCTAAGATGTGGTCTTAGAGTCCTTTCCATGTTGTTTACTTAGAGGTATTTAAAATCTTCTAAGTTCAGCTAAAGTATGAATTATTTGACTTTACTTAAGCCATGTTTAATTTACTATCAGTTTTAATTACTGTAAACATTTTTATTGTTTGTGTGGATTTGTGTATTTGTGTGTGTGTGTGTGTGTGTGTGTCTGTGTAAATAGAACCCAGGCCTGTGTGTCTTCTTTGTTCTTAGAGTATAGCAGTAGTTTTTTGTTTTGTTTTCTAGTAAGCTTTTAATGAAAATGCCAAAATTTCTTTATCTGTTCAGGTTAATGAACTTACATGTTACTTTTAGGCTATTAAAATATCTGTAAATATTCTTGAGTATATTGTAGCCTTTTTTCTCCCTTTTTTTTCCTCCCCCTTACTCGGGACAGGGTTTCTTTGTGTAGACCCAGCAGGCCTCAACTCACAGAGATCCCTCTGCCTCCCGAGTGCTGGGATTGAAGGCATATGCCACCACTACCCAGCTATGTTTTCTTTTCCCATGGGCAAATGCTAGGTTATATGTCAAAAAGAATTGCTGAGTCATGAGGTAAGTCTGTGTTAAATTTCTAAGAGGCTGATCACTGTTCTCTACAGTAGCTGTGACATTCTTGCTTTATCCCTCCCCAACACTCACCAGAGCATAGCAGTCCACTTTTTCTGTCTGTGCCTCCAGCTAACTATTGCGATCTATTTTCCTTTAGTCATTTTTAGCAGATGTTTTAGAGGTATGTCATTTTTATTTTAAGTTTCTTAAAGACTAATAATGTTGAACAATTTTGTGTGTGTGTATATGTGTGTGTGTGTTTATTAGCTGTTCCTATTAGGGTTGAATAATTTTATATATTTGGAGTCAGAAATATTTCTGATTTTAGTGTTTTTAAGATTTTTGAAATACTTCCATATACGAAATGAGCCCTCTGAACTGAGGTATGAATACAAAATTGATTTATATTTTATATATTTTTTATACACAGCCTGATGGCAAGTTTATACATCTTTATTTTGCTGTCATTTGTTAGTTTGTTTTGTTTTGTTTTTTGTTTTTCAAGACACAGTTTTTTGTATAGCCCTGCCTGTCCTGAAGCTCTCTAGACCAGACTGGTCTGGCACTCACAGAGTTCTGTCTGCCTCTGCCGCCTCAGTGCTGAGATTAAAGGCATGCACCTTGCTTTATTTTGCTGGTGCTTTGACTATCTATCATATAGGCTTAGGTATGTAACTTTCCTAAAGTTGCTTTGGTCAGTTATTTTGCCACTGCAACAAGAAAAGTCACCAATATGTTTAACAAAAGTAAGAATATAGAACCAAGGACTGGCCAGGGGCCTCTGATACATGCCTTTAATTCCAGTACTTAGGAGGCAGAGACAGGTGGATGGATCTCTGTGAGTTGAAGGCCAGCCTGGTGTACAGAATGAATTCCAGGATGGCCAGGGCTTTTACACAGAGAAACTGTACCTCAAAAATAAATGAGAGGAAGGGAGGAAGGATGAATAAATAAGTAAGTAAGTAAGTAAGTAAATAAAACAAACAAACCAAGGACTGAGGCCAACGTGATGGCTCATTAGATAAAGGTGCTTTCCACTAAGTCTGATAACCTGAAGTTGGTTCCTGGGACCCACATGATGGAAAAAGAGAACTGACCTTCACAAGTTGTCCCTCCCCCCCACCCCACAGGGCTTCTCTAGTTGATTATTTAATCTCATCTATTTTTCCTTTAGTTTTTCTTTTTTTAGTCATTTCTACCCTATATTTTTATGCTTTTTATTCTTTCATTTACTATTCTTTTAAAAAAAACTTTTTTCTTGAAATGGAAAGTAGTATTAAACTTTTATATATATAAAAGCTTCTAAGCAAAGCCTCCCAGGTTCTGGAATTGAATCATGCACCACCACTGCCTGGTTGAAATGTTTTTTAAAAAATATTTTATAGTTAATATTTGGGAGATTTTTCACATTACTGATTTATAGATTAATTCCAGAAGCACACTTCTGGGCCAGAAAGCATACTTCATATGGCTTGAATCATTTTATGTTTATTAAGACTTTATTTAATGTCCAGAATATTTTATCCTTTTTGTAAATATTTTCTGTACACTTAAAAAGAATGTATGTTTTGCTGTTGCTGAGTATTTTGTGTGTGCCAAAACAGGTTGGTTTAGAGTGTTAGGCAAGTTTTCAGTGTTATTTTGTCTGCAATGGAGGGGCAGAAGCTAGAAAAGAAGCCCTGCCTCTGTCTTACAGCAGCCAGAGGGTTTTTTTAGTAACCTGTGCTCAGGTAAAGTCAAGACTGATTGATTGATTGATTGATTGATTGATTGATTGATTGATTGATCTCAGAAAAGAATTTCTGTACAAGTCAGAATGAAGCAGAGTTGGAGTGTATTAGGAAGAAATTTTTAAGTAGGTTTAAGCATATACATTAGGGAGAGAGAGAGATACTCTCAGGAAAAGTAGGGAACACATCCAAGAGCAAAGAGTCTCCCATGAGCTTACATTAGCTGTATATTTGCATTTTGGTGGCTTCTAAAGTTATCCTAGCAGTTGCTAAGGAACCTAAGTGATATCATAAAGGAGTTCTGTGAAGGATTTTACCTGATAAGGTAAAAGGTAAAATCTTAGGTCACAAAGATCATATAGGAAATTAAGGCGTTCTCATTATAAAGTTTATAGACTTGTTTGTATGATTTCTAGACGTTTCCAAGTTTATATCTGAGAGGATTATACTTTAAAAAGTCATGTATGCCCAGCGCTTAAAAATAGTTTATTACTATTTTAACATTTTTTATTTGAAAATAGCTCTGTATAAAAGTATTATTATCTCTGTATAAACAACCTCACAGCAAATGTTGGTAATGGTACTGGAATTATTGATTCTGGTGAGAAATTTCAGCCTGACTCTTTTTACCTTTTCATGTCTTATTAATATTCTCTGTCTTCTTTTCCCCCATTTCTACCTCACCTCTTCTAATGTCCCAGGCTGGCCTCAGATTCTGCATAGCTAAGAATGACCTTGAAGGTCTGGTCCTCTTGCCATTGTCTTCCAAAAATGTTGGGGTGTGGAGTGTATACTACCATTCCTGGCCTGTTATCTATAATCTTATCAAAGAAGAAAAAAAAAAAAAAAGCTTTTCTTTTGCTTGCCACTCATTTTTGTTTATTGAGCTTTCTATCTGGTGCCAGTTCTTTCTGTCCTACCTGTTTCCTTTAGTACCTTTTACTAGTTATCCCTGCCTCAGCCTCTAAAGGAAGAGGGACTACTGGCAAGCACCAGTGTCTAGCTGTTTTGTCTGTTTAGACATGGCCTAACTATAGAGCCCAGGGCTGGCCTAGATCTTGAGTCTTTCTGCTTCTACCCCCTCTGGATTACAGGTATTACTATGTTTGGCTTTTCTTTTTTGTTGTTGTTGTTGTTGTTTTTCCTTCTGGTTATAGAATTCTAACTTGTATATGTTTTGGATTGAGCAGTCTATATGTATATGTTATTCTTTTCTTGTGCTTAAGGTTTATTGAGCTTGAAATTTGTAATTTATAGTTTCTATCAAGTTGGGAAAACCTTTGCAGTTATTTACAGTACTCAGATCTTTTTCATGGTTCCTTCCGTCTCCCTGCTTCAAGGACTCCAAAGACTTAGTACAGATTTCTGTTTTGTTGTTTCATTTTATATTTCTTTGGCTGCAATACTGTCAGGTTCTGCTGTTGATCTCAGTTATTGTATTGTGATCTCAGATAGAGTTTACACCTGTAACTTTCTGCTTTCTATTTATTTATTTATTTAACATATTAATTCTGTTTCAAACATTCGATTTGACAGTTATTCTTGTTGATGACAACCTCTTGTCATTGTTTTTTATTTTAATTAATTTTTTTACTTATAAATTCTTTTCCACACCCACCACTGCTCCTTCTCCCTGCCCTTCTCCCAGTCCTCCCCCAGCCTCCCCCCAACCCTATCCACTATCCATTCATTCCCTGGAGAGGGCAAGGACTCCCAAGGTGAGCCAATTTGGGATGACAACCTTTTTTAAGAACATTTTTTTGTTGTTGGTTTGCTTTTTAGACAGGTTCTTACTATGTAGAAATTCACCCACGTCTGCTTCCCAAGTGCTGGGATTAAAGGTATTCTACACTGCACCAATCTACAAACATTTTAAATACAAAGCTAGGAAAAATGATTACAGCAAGCTACAAAGAGACTGGGTGATGGTGTATATATAAATGAACATTGCCTATTGAAGCACATTTCTATAAATGGTAGAAGGCAGATATGCTAGACGCAGCATATAATGTTGAGAATGATTTTGCAAGAATAGAATATTTAGTCATATTTATATGATGAGCATAATGATGTGTTGAAAAGTGTATCAACTGATACATGAAAAAGAGATGGTAACCTTAGAAAACTTTAAAAGGCTTTGAATTTTGATACAGAATTAGAAGACAGTAGCGTTTGAATCTGAGCACAACTAGGTCATCTTTTGTCAAAGGAAAGAGGTGCAGAGTACTTGGATGCAGTTGGGATAGCGTGTTAGATTTCCAGCTTTAATCTAAAGGCTATTAAAACTCGACTATACATTTTGCTTATTTGCATTGCCCTCTGGGTAGTTTTCTAGGTGCTGTAGGCAAAACACTACATCATTTAGATACTATTCTTCTAACTAAAAGAGATATTTAAATGCAAAGGAGGGGGCTAGAGAGATGGCTCTGGTTAAGAGCTTTAGCTTGCTTTCTCAGAGGACCAGGTCACAACCACTTATAATAACTTCAGTTCCAGGGGATCCAACACTCTTTTCTGACCTTCATGGTCCCCAGGCATGCAAATGGTACATAAAAACATATAAGCAGCCCAAGTACCCGAAAACATAAATCAAAAATATTAAAAACAAACCAAAAAAAAAAGGTTTGGGCATGCATGGTGGCACATGCCTTTATCCTTGCACCTGAGAGGCAGAGGCATCTCTGTAAATTCATAACCAGCCTAGTCTACATCATTAGCTTCCAGAATAGGCTGGGCTACACAGAGAGACCCTGTTTCAAAACAAATAAATAAGAAGAAAGAATAGTGCATGTTTATGCCTAGACTAATGCCTGGCACATAATAAGTATTCAACAAAAGTCCATTGACTGAATTCAGGTATAGAGATACACATATCTATACATATTCAGGTAACATGTGTAATATAGTTCAAAGCTTTTTGTGAAGCCCTATTTGCTACTTAGATTTTTTTTTTTAAACTTTATTTATTTATTTATTTGCCTTGGTGTTTGCCTGGAACTGGAACTACAGACAGTTGTTAGCTGCCATGTGGGTGCTGGGAGTCGAACCTGGGTCCATCTGGAAGAGCAGATGGTGCTCTTAACCGCTGAGCCATCTCTCCAGCCCCCGCTACTTAGATTTTATATATTCTATAGATTATCTGTGTGAGCTTCAGTGACAGCAAAGAAGGAGGATGTTGTCATACTTAGGAAACTTGGGGATAGCTTCCTAAAAGAGATGATATCAGGTAGAATGTGAAAAATAGAAGAGTACTCGTAATGAGCACAGCAAAATGGCTTTTACACCATTGATAATTTGGAAGACATTTGTAGAAACAAGTGATAGGAAGTTTTAAGTTTAGGAACATAATATTGGGTAGTGATTTTAGTGTGTTTTTATTTTGAGACAGACCATAGCGTTACTGTCCAAGAATTCACTATGTAGTCCAGGCTGACTTTGAACTTAGAAAGATCCACTTGCCTTAATCTTTTGAGTAACAGGATTAAATGGGGGTGAGGGTGGGCACCACCATGCCCAACTTTTTAGTATTTTTATAATTAGTTTAAATGCCCTTGAATGTGTGCTAGGCTGTTGAATCATACCTGTAATCTCAGTATTTGGGATCTGTAGGTAGGATCATAAGGAGTTCATACACAACAGTAGTGAGTATAAGGCCTTCATAGGGCTATTGTCTTCTTTCTTTTTGTTTGTTATTCTGTTGTATTGGTACCTAAATGTTTGAGTGCATGTGATGCAAAGGTGGCCCATAATTCTGCAATCCTAGCCCCTCATTTAAGGTAGAGGGGGCCAATCAAGAAGTTCAAGGTCATCCTAGACTAACTTGTCTCCAAAAGAAGGTTAGCTTGAGGGTGAGACAGAGACACAGAGAGAGCGAGAGAGAGGAGGAATGAGAGAGAAAGAAACAAAGAATGATGATACATTGAATGAAAAATAGGCAAGCCATGATAACATATTAAGACTTGGGTTTGCAAAAAAAGCAAATGGAAGCCATAGTTGAGTGAAAGTGGAGGACATTTCAATAAAGAAGATCTATTACATAGCCATCTTAGATCAGAAACAAAGATAGCCCAAAGGAGATGAGGTAGTTTTGCATTTTGGTGGTGTTTTACAAACAGAATGTTTTGTGACTAGCTGATAGCTGTCAAAATTCAGAGAAAGGAATTAGTGATTACTTAGAATTGTGGGCTTTTAACTTTTTTTTCTTTTTCCCTTTTTTTTTTTTTGGAGACTACCTTGGTTAGGGTTCCCTTATTGCTGTGAAGAGACACCATGGCCATGGCAACTCTTATAATGGAAAACATTCAATTGAGGTGACAGCTTACAGTTCAGAGGTTCAGTCCATTTCATGGTGGGGAGTATGGCAGCATTCAGGCAGACGTGGTCTGGAGAAGTAGTTAAGAGTCCTACCTCTTTCAGGCAACAGGAAGTTGACCATGACACTGGTGAGCATAGGAAACCTTAAAGCCCACCCCCACAATGATATACTTTCTTCAACAAGGCCAATCTACTCAAATAAGCCACATCTCCTAATAGTACCACTTCCTATGAGTTTATGGGGCCAGCAACATTCAAATGACCACAGAGATTGAATTGTTTGTTGGTTTGTTTGGTTGGTTTTTTGAGACAGGGTTTTTCTGTGTAACCATCCTGGTTGTCCCAGAACTCATTTCGTAGACCAGGCTGGCCTCAAACTCACAGAGACCCACCTGCCTCTGCCTCTGCAATCCAGTTTGTCTGTTTTTGTGTGTATCTGAGTTGTTACAATAAGAATTCTCTGCTAAATACAAAGTCATTAAGATTTGGTGCTATTTTCATTACATTAACTTCATCCTTTTGGCTGTGGCTCTTTGTACTGTTTAAAAGGTTATTTCTTCATTCAGTGATCTTAGCACCCTTTTTGAAAATTAGGTGACTTCTTTTTAACAGCAGATATATATTTTAGCCTTCTTATTATTTGGGTTGCTTTTACTCAGAATTCTGCCACTAAAGGAAGATTATGCTTATTTTTAAGTAGACTTTATGTGTGTGTGTATTATATCTTATAGCACGGTGGACTTAGGAAAACACACTTTACACATGAAGTTATTTGGAAAGTTATGTTTCTATTTCGTTAAAGCTTCTCTAATTCCAGTTAGGTTCTATACTATCATAGAGCTTAAAAAACAAAAACAAAAACAAAACAAAACAAAATCTGCCTAGCATGCCTTGTTGCTAGGCAGATTCCCAGCAACCACGTAGCAACACATGCCTTTAGTCCTAGCACTTAGGAGGCAGAGGCAGGTGTTCTCTGAATTTGAGGCAGCCTGGTTTACAGAGTGAGTTTCAGGACAGCCAGAACTGTTATATAGAGAAACCTTGTCTGGGAAAACAAAACAAACAAAACAGATATTTGGAAAGTTATGTTTCTGTTTTGTTAAAATTTCTCTAGTACCAAGTTCTATACTATCATACAACTTAAGAAAAAAAAAAAAAAAGTATGTGCTGGGTGTGGGAAAGCAGAAGCAGGAAGATCTCTAAATTTGAGGGCAACCTGGTCTACATAGAATTTCATATCAACCAGAGCTATGTAGTGAGACTCTATCTCAAAAGAACAACAAACAAATAAAAAGAAGTAGTTTTCTTCACAATGCTAATGTTTGTAAGATTCTAGAGACAGAAGGTGGGAAGGGAATAGAGTGACATGGAACTCCCATGTGGAGGTTTTATCTTTTTTTTTTTTTTTTTTTTAACAGAGAAGTATATTTTTAATGTATTGTAGATTACATGCTATTTAAAGACAGGCTCTTATGTAGCACAGGCTACCCTTGAACTCATTATTTAGCTAAGGATGCCCTTCAACTTCCAGTTTTCCAGCCTCTACCCTCAAAGTACTAGCATTACATTTATGAGCCACAACACTTACTTTCTGGGGTTTGGAGGATTGAACCTGGGGTTCGTGTATGCTAGACAAGTACTCTATCAACTGAGCTAAATCTCTAGCGCTCTCTCTCTCTCTCTCCCTTTTTTTTTTTTTTTTTTTTTTTTTAAATTAAGCCTTTTCTTTCCTTCTTTGGATACTAGGGATTGAACCCAGGACCTTGAGTATGGTAAGCAAGTGCTGTCTGCTACTTAGTCACACCTGTAGTCCAAGCATTTTCTCAAGACCAAGAATCAAAGATTTATTTTTACTTAAAAGTATATGTGTGTAGTATATGCAAATGGTCTCAGGTGCCCAAGACAACTTTTAGATAATGTCATATTCCTTAGAACTGAAGGACAGAGGGTTGTGATACACCCATCATGGATGGGTGCCAAGAACTGAACTCAGACCCTCTGCAAGAGCTTACTCTTAACACTAAGATATCTTTCTAGCTCCAAAACCAAGACTCTTGAAATTATTTGAGCTCTATAGGTCTCTAAGTTAGATTATTAGTATCATGGGTACTGCTGAAAATAAAATGGAGCCTCTTGGGTGGCTTTTTGCTATTTCTGTAAGCTCTGGTAGAGGCTGTTGTTTAGATGGAGCTATTATATTCTTTCAGTATTTTTTCTCTTTTCATATATGTTGAAGCATTTTTAATCACTTGGAGCTTTTCCTAACTGATCCTTTCATTTTGTATAACTTTATGTTCCTTTCTCTTAGGAATCTCAGCAGTCTAATTTTGGCCCTGGAGAACAAAGTAAGTATTTCTTTTTTGTGCTTGTTTTCAAATCACCCTATTTATTGGGCCTTTCTTTCATATAGCTGTGCCTTACAGTACTTTTAATGTTTTTACATGTTTTATTCTGATTTTATGATCTGATAAAAATAACAAGTTGATCTCAGTTGTATGAAAACTCAAGAACTATAGGTCATTAAAAATCAGTTTAAATTGGGCATGGTAATACATGCCTTTAGTCCCTCCCTGTATTTAGGAGGCAGAGACAGGTGAATCTCTGTGAGTTTAAGGCCAACCTGGTCTACATAGTGAACTCCAGACTAGCCAAACCTAGGTAGAGAGAGACCTTGTCTCAAGAAACAAACAAAAATTCAAAATAAACTTACTTATTTGAACTAATAGTTGAAATCTTATAAGAACAGTTTGGCGGGCACCTCACAAAGTCAAGAGCCATTCTATCTTTGCACTTCCTTCATGGTACTGGTTTTGTGATGATAAAACTAGGCTGAACTGGTCATGTTAGCACTACCTCAGGCTCTTTATGCATTTCTTTTTCATTCTTCCTGAGTCTTCTGATCTGGATAGAAAGTTGAATGTCCTCTGCAGCCTCATTTTCACCTCCACTCTTCACTTCTTAGAACTTTTGTGGAAGATAGCTATAGATAATGTGTGGAACCAAGAAATATGCAGCTTGATAGTGCTGAGGTCGGGGCCATTGCAAGTGTTTGGAAGTGTTGCTGTGTACTCCGGGACAAAAAGGGTACTATTCTGTGAACAACAGTCTAATTAGATAGATTTATGCTCATCTAGAGTATTCTGGAAGATAAAACAAGATTTTTGACCTTTTGCTAGTTGGTATGTGTGATTTTAATGCAAGAGATAGAACAAGAATTTATCTGTTTGTCTACAGAGCAAGTTCCAGAACAGCCAGAGCTCTTTTAGAGAGAAACCTTATCTTGAAAAAAAACTATGTTTACATATTAACCATAGGAGACATGAAAATACGGCAGTATATATGTGGAGGTCACAAGACAACTTATAGCAGTCAAACTTTAAATCTGTATTTCTATTTCTATCATACAGTTGTAGTTATAGGTAAAGGGTTGAAGCAGGGTTTCACTGTGTAGCCTTGGCTGTCCTGGTACTCAGAGACCCTTCTGCCTTTGTCTCTGGAGGGCTGGGATTAAAGGCATTTATTACCACACCCAGCTTTGACATGTTGATATGCCCCAAATAGCTAGTTATAAACCAAAACTTTTAAATTTTTTTTCTTAAGAATATCTGCTTCTTATTTTTTTGCTCCACCTTCATTTACTTCCCCAGTGTTTAATTATGGCAAACAGGGTCATAAACTTCATCTTTTTTTATTAGTATTTTTCACTAGATTTATTTATTTTTACATTTATATTTTGGGGAATCCTGGCCCTCAGAGATGAGCTCCCTCTCAGGATATGGATCTCCAGCTGTGCCAGTCATTAGTTGGCCATTCTCACATTTTCTGCACCATCTTTACATCAATACTGAATTTATTTTAAATGTTTATCAATATGCAATTCTAGTTTATTCTTTTGTGATATTAAAGCCATCTCTCCAGCCCTCGATAAGGTTATATGAGCATATTACCTTCTAAAATGGTTCCAGAAGATAATTGTTTATGAGAATGCCTGTGTCCCCTCTCCACCATGTACAATGTATTTATTCTATTTATATTTTTGAATATAGTTATTTTGAAGAGACATTTTTAAATCTGAATAATCAATTTCAGTTCCTCACATCTATATCTTTTTGTTTTAGAAAGATACAATGCTTCTGCTAAAACATCAAATGGGCACCAGTCAAAATCGTAAGTTTATTGCTTAACAGGTATTTTTTTTTTTCCTAGAAGTTATCTGTAATAGCTGGAAATTTTAAATGATAGAAATATTACCCTTTTGTTTTAAAAAAATTAAATTAACCATTTATTTTGTATGTGTGTGTATATGCAAGGGAAAGTCAACAGGACAACTTGTGGAAATCATTCTCTGGTCTAGGCTTAAGTTCAGGTTTGAGCATAGTGGCAAGCCCCTTTACCCTGAGCCATTTCATTGAACTCTGGTTTTCAGTACATGCCAAGGACACACTTTACTATTGAACTACTTATATTCTCATGCAGAAACACTAATGTTTTATGGCAGACATAAGCTAACTTTACTGGAAAGAGCCAAAGAGCATATTGTAGACTTTATATCCTTGTACTTAGTTTTATCATTACAATATAAAAGCTATATACTAACTTAAAAAAAAAAAATGAGCTCCTTCCATCTTCTTTTTTTAGCATCTTTTTTTTTTTTTTAAATATTTGTTTATACAGTATACAGAAGAGGGCACCAGATGTCATCATAGATGGTTATGAGTCACCATGTGGTTGCTGGGAATTGAACTCAGGACCTCTGGAAGAGCAGCCAGTGTTTTTAACCTCTGAGCCATCTCTCCAGCCCTCATTGTTTTTGTTTTTTAAGACCAAGTCCTCAAACTCATCATATGTATTCAAGGATGACATGAACTTGATCCTCTTGCCTCTACCTATTAAGCATTCAGATTATATATATGAAAGTATCATTACTTGGGTTTTCTCTTTTGTAGTGTAGAGATCCAGGTTCTTCAACATGTTAGGCAAGTATACCACTGAGCAATATCTCCAGTCCAATAACAATTTATTTACAAAACAGCAGTGCAAAACTGGCTGTGGAAATACATGTCTATAAACCCAACATTAGGAAGGCTGAGTCAGGAGAATTTTCCATGAGATTAAAGCCAATCTGGGTTATATATAGTAATGCCTTTTCCCAGAACAACAAAAGCAGCCAGCATCTCAAAAAAGGAAAAGGAAGAAAAAGAGCAAAACTATTTAGTGGCCTAGGTTTGCCATACAGTCCATGGTCTGCCTACTTCTATTCTGAGTTCACAGTTTGTGTGTGTGTGTGTGTGTGTGTGTGTGAGAGAGAGAGAGAGGGGGGTGCGGTTTCTCTGTATTTCCTGGACCTTGCTCTATAGAACAAACTTGAGTGCTGGGATTAAATGCATGTGCCTGTACTGCTCATTTAATAGTAATAATAAATATAAGGTTGGCTTCTTAGTAAACTTTCCATTTAGCCACCGAATACAACATCATTTATGTTCTCTTTAAGTTTTTATATTTTTACTATATTTTGTAGGTAGAATAAAAAATATGTATTACAGTAGGGATAGGTATAGTGGATCATAATAAATTATGTCTAGAGAATGAGCACCTGAAATCCTGAGGTCACAGATTAACTCAGTGATTAGAACAAAGTTCCAAAGAAACATTCATTATGTGGCTTCCTGTGCCACAGCCACAGACTCCAACCCTAACCTCAACCTAATAGCCTCTTTATGTAACCAAAGGAGGACGGAGGGATACAGGAACAAAAACAACTTTCCTACACTGCCAGAAACTCACTATTTCCCGATTATCATATCTTTATGCCCAAAACTAATAATGCATATGTGCTACCTATGGGCATACCACTTTGGTTGCTGAGGAAACAAAAGATGCTGAACCTAGAGCAGTGTTGTAAAGGCTTTGACATACTCACATATGTCACATATTGAGCTGCCATTATTAAATCATAAGGGCTGAGAGAATTCGGAGTAAGTACATTTTCCTTACTGGAAATCAGGCATAGAAAGAAAACTTTTTAGAAATTCTACTTACTAAACTAATTTTAAAACACTTCTCATGTCATATAGTCATCTGGGTATTTACAGATTATTATATGTATATTTTGAATTTATGGTCAAAGTTAGAAATGCAGATGAGGCTTTGAGGGGAGAGTGAAAGTAGTTACTATTGTGAAAGAAGACTTCCTTCTACTGATTGAAGACTCAACACTTTAAAAGAAAGGTAATGGAACTACTGATGATGAGGAAGTAAGGGTTTTCTAGGTACAGATCTCCCAAAGTTTTTTTTTTGATTTTGTTTTTCAAGACAGGGTTTCTCTTTGTAACTGCCCTGGCTGTCCTGGAACTCACTGAGAGCCCATTACCTCTGCCTCCCAAGTGCTGGGATTTAAGGTGTGGGCCACTATTGCCTGGCCAGATCTCCCAAACTTTATGTTAATTTTCCCTTCATGTGAAAGAAACCAAACCAAACAAACAAACAAAAAACTGAGGATGTTTTGCGCTACTCAGATTTTAAATCTAATGACTTTGGACTTAAGGAAAACTTAAATCTTTGATTTTACTTTCAAAATATATTGTAGAAGTTGTCAGTTTTTTATATTTATGAGTTTATAATTCAATTGGAATTTTGGTGAAGGAAGATTTGGAACTTGGATTTAAAAATCCATACATGGTCATTTCATACTCAGAACTCTTCTGCTGGTGTCACTTGTCTTCATAGCAAGGCAATTGGGGAAATTGTCTTATGGTTTTCAGTTATCCAGTTGCCAGAAGTTACTCAGGTCTTTCTCCTCATAGACCATTGGAGACAAAGAAGGAATTGCTTGATGCTTCCATTTTATCTTGCTTCTCTTTAGAACTCCTATCTATAGACCAAAGCTTTATGAATTGTTTTAGTATATATGCCTGTGTGCAATTAGGGACATGTTTGCTGTAATAGGCGTGTATATGAGAGTTTAACTAGAAAACAAATTGAAGGGTTACTCTTGGGAGCAGCAATCTTGTTCCTGCTGTGTCCACTGCTCTCTTCACACTAGAATTGGCTTTCTTTAATTTTTGTTTTTGTTTGAGACAGAGTTTTTCTATGTAGCCCTGGCTGTCCTAGAATTCACTCTATAGGCCAGACTGGCTTCAAGCTCATTCATCTGCCTCTGCCTCCTGAGCATTGGAATTAAAGGCATGGGCCACCACCACATGGCTTTAAAAAAATAAATAAATAAAAATAAAAATTTAAATTCCTGGGCTGGAGAGATGGCTCAGAGGTTATCAACACTGACTGATCTTCCAGAGGTCCTGAGTTCAATTCCCAGCAACCACATGGTAGCTCACAACCATCTACCTTGATCTAGTGCCCTCTTCTGGCACACAGGCATAGTGGAGGCAGAATGTTATATACATAATAAATAAAATCTTAAAAAAATTTTAAATTCCTGGAAAGTTTAAGTTATAAAAATGGCTAATTTCCTTTTTTGCTTGTTTGTTTGTTTGTTGAGACAGAATTTCTTTGTATGACTGCCCTGGCTCTCTTGGAACTCACTTTTTTGACCAATCTGGTCTTCAACTCACAGACATCCTCCTGCCTCTGCCTCCATAGTGCTGGGATTAAAATCGAGTACCACTACCACCCAGCTTAAATTTTTTACTAGAACGTAAATAAATCCAAAAGGAAAGCGAGTGTGTTTCAGTTAAATTTTTGGCTAACACAATGATTATTTCTAGAATTATTGGTAAATTGTACTCTGGTCTGCTGTAATTAATTAATGCTTCTTTCTGCTTTTATTTCCTCTAGCATGTTAAAAGATGACTTAAAACTAAGCAGCAGTGAAGACAGTGATGGCGAACAGGTACGTCTGTTAGTCCTATACACTATTGCTTCATTGTGTCTTAATTAAGATCAGCACCTTCTCCTGTCAGCATTCTTATACTGGGTGATTGTAGGCTTCAGTAATGTCTTTAAGTTTCCTTTAAAAAAAAAATTTATTATGTATACAGTATGCTTCCACCTTTCGAGTGCTGCAGTGTACTATTTTTTGTTTTGTTTTATTTTTTTAAATAACTATATTAGGTAAACATTGATTCCTGTGCTGGCGAAGCTGTTTTTGTTTCTTTAGTTCAGACATTCATATTATTTGTCATTTCACAGATTTCCTATGTTTCACTTTTAGGATTGTGATAAGACAATGCCAAGGAGTACACCAGGAAGGTAGAGATCCTTTTATTTTGTGGTCTTATTTTGATGGCTGAGATTAGTTTAATTTAACATTTAGGTGGTATTGTAAGTGGCCTTATAAATAATGCCAGCTGTGATGGTGGTTATATAGTTCTGTACATTAACTAAAATTTATTAAATCATGTACTCCTAAGGGATGTTAAAAGTGAGTATTACTAGGTGAGTGGTGATCAGAAACTTTAGGGAGATGTCTGTTCATTTGTAATTTGGGCTCCTTTAAATGTAATGGCACATGTACACACACAGTGTTACTGTCGGATTTGGGTGGGTTTTTGTTGCCATTGTAAAGGAAACTTTCATCATTTCTATTTTATCTCCTTCAGTAACTCTGAACCTTCACATCATAATAGTGAGGGAGCAGATAACTCCAGGGATGACTCGAGCAGCCACAGCGGATCTGAGAGCAGCTCTGGCTCTGACTCAGAGAGTGAAAGTAGCTCCAGTGACAGTGAGGCAAATGAGCCATCACAGAACGCATCTCCTGAGGTGAGAAGGAAAGGCTGCTTGCATAGCCCTCAAGCTCTCTCATGATCTCCACTCAGCCCACCACTACAAATTCTAATCAAAGGCAGTTGAACCATGTATCTTACAGAAAACCTAAACCATTTTGGTTTTCTTATTTTTTTTAAAAAGAACTTTTTTAAAAATTAGGATTTAATTCTTATTTTTGCCTCTTAACAGGGAATATTTGTCATATGTTGACTAAAATGAATCTTATGTTGTGTAATTGTACCATAGATTGATAAAATGCTACTGAAAGGCTCTTCTGGTACTAACATCATTTTTACTTTCTAGAATTAAAACATTTGCAATAGTGCCTTCGAACTTCTAACTGGAATATTGGTTACTTAAAGGCCATTTGTAATAAGCTGTTTTATGGTGGCTCCACCTGTAATCTAGTACTCTGAAGGTCAAGTGATTAGAACTAATAGTATTTTACCTGTGCTTTAATCCTGGCAGGAACTTGGCCAGCAAATGCTTGTTACCTGAAGCATTTTTTTTTCTTTTATTTGACTTTATAAAGAGGAGGGAAACTTCAATATTGGGGGGGACACCCTAAATTTATATATTTCTCTGTTTCTTTGTTTCAGCCTGAACCACCACCAACAAACAAGTGGCAACTTGATAATTGGTTGAACAAAGTGAACCCACATAAGGTGTCCCCAGCTTCTTCTGTTGACAGTAACATTCCATCATCTCAAGCCTACAAAAAAGAAGGCAGAGAACAGGGCGCTGGGAATAACTACACTGATTCTGGAGGGCCAAAAGAAACAATTTCTGCTACTCCAGGACGAGACTCTAAAACCATCCAGAAGGGATCAGAAAGTGGGCGTGGGAGGCAGAAGTCTCCTGCTCAGAGTGATAGTACCGTACAGAGGCGAACTGTAGGCAAGAAACAGCCCAAAAAACCTGACAAGTCCACTGCTGAAGAGCCCCGTGGAGGCCTGAAGATAGAAAGTGAAACCCCTGTAGACATGGCCACCAGCATGCCCTCCAATAGACACAAAGCAGCCACCAAGGGCTCAAGGAAACCCAACATCAAAAAAGAGACGAAATCTTCTCCTCAACCTATAGCAGAGAAAAAGAAATACAAGTCATCGAGTAAATCCTCCCAGAAATCGCGGGAAATCATAGAAACAGATACCTCATCCTCAGACTCAGATGAGAGTGAGAGCCTCCCTCCTTCCTCACAGACCCCTAAGTACCCCGAAAGCAACAGGACTCCTGTCAAGCCCTCCTCTGTGGAGGAAGAAGATAGCTTTTTTCGGCAACGAATGTTCTCTCCTATGGAAGAGAAGGAGCTCCTTTCCCCACTCAGTGAGCCTGATGACAGGTACCCACTTATTGTGAAGATTGACCTGAATCTCTTGACCAGAATACCGGGAAAGCCTTACAAAGAAACGGAACCACCCAAGGGGGAAAAGAAAAATGTGCCAGAAAAACATGTGAGAGAGGTACAGAAGCAAACCTCAGAAAAAGCTTCCAACAAAGGCAAGAGGAAACACAAGGTCTGTAAGGGGGTGTGGTGTTTTGGTTTTGTTTTTCTTAAATAATTTTGTTACCACTTTCCATGTCCTTAAATGTCTTTATAAAATACTAGCTATTTTTAAATTTTTATTATTATGTATGTCTGTGAGTATATGCTGTATGTGTGTATACACACTCATGCCTGTGTATGTTTCTTTGGAGGCCAGTAAAGGATATCAAATTCCCTGGAGCCAGTTACAGCTAGTTGTCAGCTACCTGACATGGATGCTTATTGGGATCCAAACTTTGGTCCTGCTGGAAGAGTAGCAAGTACCCTTAACTGTTGAGCCATCTCTCTATCCCCCAGTACTTGCTATTTTGACTTTACATTGCATAGTCACTGTTGCTTTTAATTATAGTTTGTGTATGTGTGTACACTCAAGTTACTATAGTACATATCTAGAAGCCAGAGAACAGTATCTGATACCAGTATCTGAAATGCTATGAAAATATAGTTTGTGGATCATGTATAAGGAGAAATAGTGATTGAGCACAAGGCCTCTCTGTGCTCTGTCTTCTTAAGTAAAGCAGGATTTTTTTTTTTTTTTTTTAAATAGTTAGATTTTCTAGATAAAGATCCTATAGTGGTGAGGTTAAAAGTGGGGCCAGACCAGGTGCTATAGGTTTAAAAAAAAAAAAAAAGTGAAGCTGGGAGAAACATTGAGTACTGGAGTAAGAATGTAATATATGCTTTCTTTTCTGTCTTACACTCAGGTCAAGCCATATTTTATTACTGGCCTAATGTGAGCAAAACTGACTCACTGATTTTGTGACAAGTACATCCTTGAGAATTTTACCCACCCATTACTCACTTGTTTCCATTAACTTTTTTCCATTAACACAGGTCAGAACTGAGAACATTCCCTGCAGCTTAGTGGTAGAGCTCTTGCTGAGCATGTGTGAAGTGTTGGGTCCAGTTCCACCATGGAAAGAAAGTTAAAGACAAAGTTTAGTTATATATATCAGTCTGTATATACATATGTGCACCATATTGTGCCTAGTACCCAAGAAAGTCAAGAGAGGGGGTTAGATCCTGTGAAGTCTGAGTTACAGACGATTGGAAGCTGTCTGTAGGTGCTTAGAACTCAGATCCTCTACAAAAGCAGCCAGTGCTCTTAACCACTGAGACTTCTTTCCAGCCATTCCCCAAGAATTGGAAATTTTGAAATTTTATTTTGGTAAAGTGTAGGGTAAATTCCTGGAGTTGTGCTGATAATACTGGGAGGAGCACCAGTCACTGGTAAGCAGTTGGCAGGTGACTTTTTCTTCTTATGTCTTCATTTATCTGAATTTAATCTTTTGGTGGTAAGCAGACTTCTGTTAACAGTAGAAGTAGAATATTTGTTTGTATTCCTGTTGTTTACTACTACATGAAGCAAGAGGAAAACTTAGATTCACCTATGGAAGTAACATCAACAGCAGTTAGCTTTCCACTTGCGATTCAACCAAGAAGTTTTTCAGAGGTGATGAGACATAAGCAGTAGGCTCCTGTGCTGATAAAATTGTAGAGTCAGAAATTCTGTGCAATGCTAGTAGAACCATGAAATGCAGCCGCTTTGGAACACAATAGGCAATTTCTCAAAAAAGTTGAATATACAGTTACCTTATGATCCACCAATTATAGGCCCAGCTACATATCCAAAAAAGTAATGGAAATATAAACATAAAACTATAATTATAGTGCTCACAGACGTATCATTTACATTAATAAAAATGGTTATTAAATGATGAATAAATAAAATATAGCTATATGTTACAATACTATCCAGCCATATGATATGAATCATATGTTTAAAAAAAAAAAAAGAGCCAAGACTGAAGAGATAGATGGCTCAGCTGTTAAGTGGCTCAGGTGTTAAGTGCACTGGCTGCTCTTTTAGAGGGCCTGAGTTCAATCCCCAGCAACCACATGGTGGTTCACAATCATCTAAAATGAAATCTGCTGCCGTCTTCTGGCATGCAGGCAGAACACTGCATAATAAATAAATTTTTAAAACAAAGTAAAAATAAAAAAGAAGCCAAGCATTAAAGACCACATTATATGATTCCACTTATATGTGATGTCTAGAAAGACTAAATGTGAAGATTAAAGATTATCAGAGCCTTGGAGAAAAAGAAATTGTGAATGGACTGCTGACATGAGTGTCTTTGAGAGATTATAAAAATGTTCTAAAATTTATTATGATGGTGGCTGTATAATTCTGAGTAACAAAATCCATACAGCTATAAACTTGTAAAGGGTGGATTTTATGGTTTGTGATTTACATCTTAATTACATTTCTGTGAATCTATCTAAACCTAGAATTATTACATAAAAGAGATACCTTCTAAGACTTTAGGGAAATCTGTAATACTGTTTAGGCTATGTGGATCTAACATAGGGTACCCTTCTTATGCTTAAGACCAACTGTTTCTGTTTTTGTCCAGAATGATGATGATAACCGAGCCAATGAGAGCAAAAAACCCAAGACAGAGGACAAGAACTCATCAGGTCACAAGCCATCCAGCAACAGAGAGTATGTCCCCAAGTCATGCTGCATGCCAAGTATTGGCTATTTGTTGTTGGGTACTTTTTGACATACCTGAGAGTATTCTTTTTAATGACCAATGTCATATATATGTATGCAGAAGCAGTAAGAGCTTTGCTTTTAGCTAATAGAGATAGGTAGCATTTACTCTCTTTTATATTGTGATAAGAATATTTACTAGTTAAGTTACATGTGATGAAACACCATGATCAAAAGCAACTTGAGGTGGAAAGAGTTTATTTGGCTTATGCTTTCTCATCACTTCAACTGTTCATCACTTGAGGTAGTCAGGACAGGACTCAAACAGGCCTGGAACCTGGAGGGAGGAGCTGATGCAGAGGCCATGGAGGGGTTCTACTAACTGGCTTATTTGTTCTTCATGGCTTGCTTTGGCTGCTTTCTTATAGAACCTGAGACCATCAGTCCAGGCATCATCCACAATGGACTGAGCCCTCCCATATTAACCACAAATTAAGAAAATGCTCCGAATTTATGGAAGCATTTTCTCAGTTGAGGTCTCCATCTCTCAAATGATGTATAAAGTTGCCATAAAACAAGTCAGCACAGAATATTTATTGTGTGGCAGGTGTTCAGGCATTGGGCATGATTGTGGAAAAGAGAAAACAAGTAAATGGGGCAAGTGGAGGAAAAACAAGATGACTATGGAGTTCACAATCTTTTTGTTTTGCAATCGATGGAGAATGTCTTTGCAAGTTTATCTTAAAAGATGAGGAAAGGGGTAGAAACTCCTTCAGTCCCATATTACTCTGAAGAAATGAGGACATTTTTTGTTTGTTTGTTTGGCAGGTCATCTAAGCAGAGTAGCACAAAAGAAAAGGATTTGTTACCTTCACCTGCTGGGCCTGCTCCTTCAAAAGATTCAAAACCAGAGCATGGTTCTCGGAAGAGGACTATCAGTCAATCTTCATCCTTAAAATCTAGCGGTACCAACAACAAGGAGAATAGCAGCAGCAGCAAAAACAGTTCCTCCACTTCAAAGCATAAGAAGACTGAAGGGAAGATTTCCAGCAGCTCCAAAGAGGCCAAGGTATGGTGCTGGGACTTGGGGCTTTGAAAATCACTCTGTTGTGTCTTCTTCTGGGCTGTAGACATCTCATTAAGGTTGTGGGCCTGTTTTGTTTATGTTTATATATATATATATAAAGAGTGTTTTTAAAATGAGATAGTTGGGGGACAACTTTCAGGAATTAGTTCTCATTTTTCATCTTGTTGAGGCAGGATCTCTCTACTACTCCTGCAGTACTTGAATTTCAATTTTCCTCTTAGGTATAGATCTACTTGCTTCTGCCTTTTGAATACTGGGACTAAAAGTGTATGTTACCACACCTGGCTTCAAATGGTCATCTTTATCATAGCAATGATATAGCTGGTGTTTATAAATGGAGATTTGGGTCCAAGAAGGATTTTTAAGGCTGTGCCATAGTAACCCTCAATCTATTTATGATATTATCTTTTTTTCCCTCTTAAGACGGGATCTCACTATCGAGCCTAATGTGGATGTGGGTGGAGAGGGGAAATCTATCCACTTGTCACAATCTCCCAGAGGACCAGGCTCTTCATATACTTTCTAAACTGTTCTGGTCAGGAGCAAGTTCAAGATATTACATAATTAAAGTGAAAATTAAGAGGATATTTAAGTTTTTAAAAATATTATTTATTGGATTGTTGTTAATTGAGTAAACAAAAATTTGAAAATCAAATAATCTAGATTGCTGTAGGCTATTATGACTATTAAATGTGTTAATTAAAGATTGTAAATTTAAGGGCTAGAGAGAAAGCTCAGTGGTTAAGAACACCGACTGTTCTTTCAGTGGATCTAGGTTCAATTCCCAGCAACGACATAGCAGTTCACAACTGTCTATAACTCCACTTCCAGAGGATCTGGCACCAATGCACATAAAATAAGATTAATTATTAAAAAAAAAAAAAAACCTTTAAAAGATTTTAAGTCAAATTTTGAGCTTTTTTGCTGACTTGTACAGAGATGGATTTCTCTCTAAACAAGCACCCTATTTTTTTATTAATGGGGAGCTCACCCAGCACCCCAGGACAGTGACTGTTCTGTTGTCCTCCTTCACTGTTTCTGATTTTAACTGCTTACCAGCTCTTTCTTTATTTCTACTCCCTCTCAAAACAGAATGTTAAGGCTTCCACACCAGTTTCTTAAACTAGTGCTTTTTTTGGTGTTTGCCTGGAACTGGAACTACAGACAGTTGTGAGCTGCCATGTGGTTGCTAGGAATCGAACCCGGGTCCTCTGGAAGAGCAGACGGTGCTCTTAACCGCTGAGCCATCTCTCCAGCCCCAACTAGTGCTTTTTTTTTAAAAGTGCATTTATTGAGATCTGGCTTTTTGTGTTTCTAGGTAAAGGTCACTATGTTTCTTCTTTATAAAAGAGGCTTCCTTAAGTAACTTTGTCCTTAAAAGCAGGATTTTATGTTTGTGTGTAAGAAAAAAAAAAGAAAGAAATCTGTGTGTCCAATTTGGGGACAGATCCAGATAATTAAAAAAAAATCAATAATAAATCATGATTAAGTGGAACATTGATATTGGTTAAGAAGAGACAGACAACCACTGGTATGGCAAGAACAAAGCTTTAGAAATTTTACAAATCAGATTGGAAGTTCACCTTA
This sequence comes from Sigmodon hispidus, assembly GCA_004025045.1. NCBI lineage: Eukaryota > Metazoa > Chordata > Mammalia > Rodentia > Cricetidae > Sigmodon > Sigmodon hispidus. The sequence goes on along the minus strand of PVIH01006240.1, from coordinate 49,747 downwards.
GCTATTTAGTGAGCTTATGATTATATTAGTTAGTCTATGATATCACCACAGACTGCTGGTGATAGAAACTGAACTGACTAGTTCTAGAAGCCTAGTTCCAAAGTTTGAGCATTACCTTCTCAGTGTAAGGAAGGAGTTGAAAAGCAGTGCGCCACTGAAATGACACAGCTGTGATCTCTCATTACTCCAGGGTGTAGTATTGCCGTGTCTCAAGGGGAAGTCACTAACTCTGTACTCACCCTATTTTTTGTTTTGTTTTTTTATTTTTATTTTTTCATTTTAAATTATGAGTATCTGTATATTTTATGTAGACATGAGTGTCTACACTTGGAAGCCATAGGTATTAGATCCCCCTGGAGCTGCAATTACGGGTAGTTGTGAGATTGTAGGAACCAAACTCAAGTCCTCTGTAAGAGTAAGAAGTGGTTACTCACTGAGACTTCTTTCCAGCACCTTAGATTAGACTACCTTAAAACTACAACAGACAAACCCATCTAACCCTAACACTTACTTTGTAGGATAGTTGAAGAATTAACCATACTAAGTAGTTAACTTAGGCCTTAGTAATAAACCTCTGTTTTTGTTTGTTTGTTGAGACAGAATATCACTATGTAGCTCTGACTGACCTGAACTTTCTGTGTAGACCAGGCTATTCTTGAACTTAGAGAAATTCTCCTGAATGTTGGGATTAAAAGCTGTGTTTCCTGAGTGATACTGCCTTTTAGTTATTTTGTGGGAAGGAGTATAAATATAGGTATGTGCCTATATGTGTATGCAGATGCCAGGGAATGGTCTTACCTATCATTTTCTACTGAACTTTATCTCTTTGATTTGTTTGTTCTGTTATTGTTGTTTTGAAACAGGGTTTTTCTGTTTGGACTAGGCTGGCCTGGTCAAAGAGATCTGCTTGCCTCTGCCTCCTGAGAGCTGGGTTTAAAGGTGTATGCCACTACTACCTGGTTAAAATGCTTTTTTAAAAAAAATTATGTATATGAGTGTTTTGCATGCTTGTATGTGTGATATGTACCACTTGTGTGCCTAGTGCCCACAGAGGTCAGAAGAAAACACTGGATTCCTGGAACTGCAGTTTCAGATGATTGTGAGCTAACATGTGGGCTCTTGGGACCAAACCTAAGTACTCTTCAGTAGCAACCAGTGCTCTTAACTGCTGAGTCATTTCTTCAGCCTTTTATCTTATTTCTTTGAGACAGAGTTACTCCTTGAACCTGAAGCTCACCTGCTCCCTATATCTGCCTGATTTTGCTCCACAACCCTAGTGTTACAGGAACATACAGCCATGCCTGGATGCTGGGATGTGAAGTCAGGTTCTCTTGCTTCACAGCACTTATATCTATACACTCAGCCATCTCCCAACCCAGTGCTGCCATTTTGATACTCAGTTTGTGTCTTCCTTATGTTTTAATAAGTACCTAGCCTAAGTGCCATAGTTTCTTAGTAAATATAAGAATAAATATTTTGGTTATATAAAACGAACCTAATCTCTCTCCTGTCGCTCTCTCTCTTTCTCTCTCTCAGTACTGTGGAATTTAATAGCAAAGAAATTTGAAGACTGTAGAATTTTGTTTTAGCAGTGGCTGAGGAAGTGAGATTAGCTTCATTTTTAGTCTCCAGACAATTTTCAACTTACTTACATGTATTCTTTTGGTCAGGAAAAGTCTCCAAATAGCTCTTCTAGTTGTCCTCCATCTACACCAACTCCTGATTCTTCGAAGCTTCGGAGAACAAAGCTTGCCTTTGATGACAGGTGAGAAGATTTTGTAGGTTTTGTTTTGTTTTTGTCTTTTTGAGACAGAATCTCACTGTGTAGCCTTGAGTGGCCTAGAGCTCCGTATGTAGACCAAGCTGGCCTCAGATTTTTAGAAACTGGCCTGTCTCAGCCTCTGAGTTGTAGGATTAAAGGCATGCAAAGCTGTTAAGAGATAAATACACTTTTGTGTGTGCATTTAAAAAGTTTTAGTCAGCAAATAAGAAGCTCATTTAGAGGGGGCTGGAGAGAGATGGCTCAGAGGTTAAGAGCACTGACAAAACTTGAGTAAGCTAGTGCTTAATGCCAGGGAACTTGATGTCTGTGTGCTTTTTGAGTAGAAGATTTGCCACATTAGCCCATAATTTATGTTCTTAACCTAGATAGAGTTCTCAGAAAACTGAAATGTTTGATAATTATCCAGTTCTTGAGAATGTAAAAGCTGCAAGATACTAGAGTCTAAAATAACTTAGTAATCATCTTAGGAAATGTTGACCATTTTTATTATTTTGCAGAAATTATTCAGCAGACCATTATTTACAAGAAGCAAAAAAACTCAAACACAATGCAGATGCTTTGGTATGTGAATATTCTTCCTGATGTACTTCATCAAACAAATGTGTCCTTCCTATTGTTTATACTTGCAGTGGATCTTTGCTCAGTGCTGTTGTCCTTTAGTCTGATAGGTTTGAGAAAGCAGTGTACTACCTTGATGCTGTAGTGTCTTTCATTGAGTGTGGGAATGCATTAGAGAAGAATGCTCAGGAATCCAAGTCCCCATTCCCGATGTACTCAGACACGGTGGAACTCATCAAGTAAGTGGGAACTTGGTGTTTTGATAGAATAACTTTATCATTTATTATTGTTATTTAGTTAACTGAATATGGTGAACTGGGAAGATGTTTAGTATTCCATTTTCCTTAGGAAAGAATTTTAGTGGGTGTTTTATTTAGATTTGATTCTGATATTTTGAGAACATAGGAGGTTGTAAGATCAAGATGAAATATTCTGTTGTATTAGTTGTTTGTTTTTTATCTCAACTCACAGATACACTATGAAACTAAAGAATTATTTGGCACCAGATGCTACAGCTGCAGACAAGAGACTCACAGTACTTTGGTAACTGTTTTGTATTCCTTGCAGGGTGACAGACAGTCCTTAATGAATTGTGCTGTGTGTGATTTTCTGAGTATTATCCTTGAATCAATCTTCCATAATTTTTTAAAGATTATTTATTAGGATAGAAGAGAGCATCAGATCTCACTGTTGTGAGCCACCATGTATGTGCAGGGAATTGAACGCAGGACCTCTGGAAGAGCAGTCAGTGCTCTTAATCTCTGAGCCATCTCTCCAGTTCCTGTAAAACCTATTTTTTTTAACAGTTAAACAGGAAATAGCTCAGAATTCCTACTCCTGTCAGTTTCTAATCCACTGTCCTCTTGATGAAAGTGCCAGAGTGGGAGTGATATTAGACCTCTCCATTGAGTTAAGGGACCACTTTTCTAGGCTCTTCTATATATGCTCCTTTTTACTTTGTCCCAGAGAGAAGTCATCTGTTCACTTATTTGGGTTGCATACTTGACCAGGACCAGGAACTGTATTTATACTAGAAATACAGTAGTGACCAAGTCTGGCATTATACTGCTCATTAAGAAGGCTATACTCCAGTGTAGAGAGACAGAAACTAATCAGTCATGTAAATATATGAACACACCTTTGATCCCAGCATTTAGGAGGCACAGGCAGGTGGATCTCTTTGAGACCAGTCTGGTCTACATCTAGGAAGACATAAAATAGAGACCCTGTTCCCCCCCCCCCCTTATTCTGTAAGAGCAGAGGATTGGGAGACTTGTTCTGGAAGTTACAAAGTAGTCAGGGGATGGATGGTGGGAAAGAATGGGAAACTTTTAAAGAACTGAAAGACCAGTGAATGCTGAAGTGGGCTTTACTGGGTATGTGGGATGAACTGTGTGATCTGGATGAAGGTTGGCATGTTCCATCACACTTGTGATGTTAATGTTTCAGTTTTCTACTTTTAGTTTTTTTTTTAACTTTTTAAAAGTATTTGTGGGGCTGGAGAGATGGCTCAGCGGTTAAGAGCACCGTCTGCTCTTCCAGAGGACCCGGGTTCGATTCCCAGCACCCACATGGCAGCTAACAACTGTCTGTAGTTCCAGTTCCAGGCAAACACTAAGGCAAATAAATAAATAAAGTTAAAAAAAAAAAAAAAAGAATACAGAGGTCCAAAAGAAGGGCCCCTTCTGTGGGTCTCTAGGGGGTTCCCTGGGGGAGGGGGGAAGAAAAAAAAAAGTATTTGTATTATGAGATGTTGGTGCAGTTTCACTTTAAATGTCAGTACCTAATGAGATGTTAGTCTTAAGTTTCTTAGCTACTTTCCTTTCCTTAGGTTATGTTCCATATTAAGCTGAACTTGTAGTTTTGTCTAAGAGATAATGCTAACCCTAGGCCATGGTTGCTCACATGAAGTCAGTCCTATATGCCTACACAATGGAAAGATTGCTTATAGATATTGCCATGTCTGAATACACTGTCCTTTCCCATTGCTTAGCCTGAGATGCCAGTCATTGTTGTACCTGAGACTGTTCAAACTGAAAAAGGAGAATGCTTTGAAGTACTCTAAGACACTGACTGAGCACCTGAAGGTAAGTTGTGTGTAACAATCTGTTGCCTAGGAGACAAAATGTGCAAACTTTTTCATTCTTGTCCCAGAGATGTTCTCATATTTAAGCAAAACATAACAAGAGATGAGCAAACTAACTACTGCTTGAAAATTCTCAGATGTTTGTGCTGTCTTGGAAAAGCTTTCTAATGTGTGTGTATATTGAATTACAAAATTTTCAAAGCTGAATACAACAGCCATATCTATAAATATTCTCAGAAATGTTCTTTGCAATTTAACCTCTACCCTTCTTCAGATTGTTAGCTGGTTTTGTTTGTCTCTTACATTACTAGGGATTGAACCCATGCATGAATTTTTGGGAACATGCTCAGTGAGTTCCCAACCATTGAACCACACATCCAGCCCAGAAAAAGTTATTGTAGTTTCCTAAAATGTCTTCCATTTTATTTATTTATTTATTTTAAATTTCAAGCCAGTACCATATAAATTCTCTACAAATCCTGCTGTAGTTAGTACTTTAGAACCTCTCCATAATGCACTGTTGCCTGCAGGCTCAATGTCTGATCTCAAGTATCTCTCTCCTATTCCTTACCTAAACCCCTCCTTAGACAACCTAGATGGATCATGTCTGTTCTCCTTTCTGCCTGTTTTTGTATATAATATGACTTTGTGTCTTTTTGTTTTCTTTTATCTATCTTTTACTCATTGTTTCTTTCTATAGTCTTTGAAGTCTTCTAGAACAACCTAACAACCTAGCTTTCACTTAGTAACTTCTTTCAGTTGTGCATACACACACACTTTTTTGATTTTAAAGATTCATTGTTGTTTTCAAAGATTTATTGGCTCAGTGGTTAAGAGCACTGACTGCTCTCTCAAAAGATCCAGTTTTGCTGGGTGTTGGTGGTACATGCCTTTAATCCCAGGCAAAGGCAGGTGGATCTCAGAGAGTTCTAAGCCAGCCTGGTCTACAGAGTGAGTTCCAGGACAGCCAGGGCTGTTACACAGAGAAGCCCTGTCTCGGGGAAAAGGGGAAAAAAAAATTTAAAGGCCCAGGTTCAGTTCCTAGGATCCATATGACTGCTTACAACCGTCTGTGTTCAACAGGATCTTACACCCCCTCTATGGCCTCTGAGGACACCAGGAATGCATGTAACACACATATATACATGCAGGCAAAAACGCCTGTACACCCAAAAAATATCAAAACATTTGAAGATTTATTTTAGAGAGTGTATGTGTGTGTCTCCATTTGTTCTCAAAAGCAAAAGGGAGACCTAGATCCCTTGGAGCTATCCAACTTGGATTCTGGGATCCAAACCCAGGTTCTCTGGAAGAGCAACAGTTGCTCTTAACCACTGAGTCATCTCCTAGTCTACTCTTCTGAGAGTCTCATACAGTCTAAGCTGATCTCAGACTGGCTGTGTACCAAGAATGATTTTAAAATTCTTAAGATCAACCCTACCCCAATACTTTTAAAGATATCAAATGCCTTAAAAGTTATATATGTATAATACTGCTGTTAAATAAATTTATTTTTTTCTGCAGAATTCTTATATTAATTCTCAAGCACCTTCACCTGGCTTGGGGAGGTAAGTACAATGTTGTTCTCCCAAATATTTTTGATAAATAGTAGAATGGATAATAAAATGATTGCTACTTTTAAAATACTAAAAAATCTCTAGTAAGGTATTTAAAATTTTTATGTTTTGATGTTTAGAATTAAACTCAGGGCTTTTGCAACTTCTCCCACTAAGTAACAGTTCTAGAGAAGTAAGTTTTGTTTTGTTTTAGGTTACCTTTTTTCTATTTTAGTAATTTAGAATATAATGAATATAATTTTTAAAAAATTTGAAATGAGAAATGTTACCTCAGGTGTCTAGGTTGTTTGTTTTTTTTTTTTTTTTTCCTCCCCTTGTAACATGTAAGTTCCTGGAATGGCACATAGGTTGTCAGCTTGGTGGTTACCCCTGAGCCATCTCACCAGTTTCCAGATACCTTGAGTTTTTAACAATACTTAGTTCTTGTCAGTTTGATTTTCATAGTTATTTAGATTTGTTACAGTGGTTTTGACTTCACTTAAATCTTGGCTTTGCCAAATATAGTAGCATAGTTGTGATTTATCTTCCATTTCCACATTAACCCCTCCCACTTACACCCAGAAAAAGAACAAACATGTAAGCTTTTACATTTTCTGAGTCCATTTGTTGAGATCTTGTGTTGATATGAGTTGACATTTCATCTTATTTTCCCTTGTCTGCCTATCGCCAGGCTGAAGTAAAATCCAGAGCCTTTTGAATGCTAAGCAAATGCTCTCCCACAGAGCTATGTCCTTGGCCTTTTTAATTTGTCCTTTTGAGACAGGATTTCACTATGAAGACCAGGATGGCCTTCCAACCTATAGTATGCTGATTTCATAGTGCTCACTATGTGTGTGTGAATGAAAATCCTGTCTCTTTTTGTGTGTAGCAAAGTTGTTGGGATGCCTTCCCCTGTTTCTCCAAAGCTGTCACCGGGCAATTCTGGAAGTTACTCTTCTGGGGGCAGTAGTGCTTCAGCAAGTGGCTCTTCAGTGACCATTCCACAGAAGATCCACCAGATGGCAGCAAGCTATGTCCAGGTTACATCTAACTTCCTGTATGCCACTGAAATTTGGGACCAAGCTGAACAGCTTTCTAAAGAACAAAAAGGTTTGTTGGGCCCTGGATAAACTTGGATGATGGGATTGTTCAAAGAAACTTATGTGATTTAGTTAACTATGTGGAGAACATTTACTTTATTTCGTGGTTTAGAGGAATCATAATCAGTTTGCTAATAGCCTCCTTTGATTAGCTGCATACTGAATGTGACTAGACATGATGAAAAACACCCTTGGGCTGTGCATGGATTAATTAAATTTCTTACCCAGCACACAAGAAATTTATGGTTTGGTCCTAGTGTAAAGGACGGAGAATAGATGGACTGATGCATGGGAAGAGACATAGGCAAACAGCTCTTGTGGTCCTGATGACACAAGCTAAACCAAAAGTAGTTCTTAGTGTAAGACACATACGCATCTGTTCTGGCATGCTGAATGTACTTGAGCAGGTAGCACCTTGACTACTATCAATTTTCCCCTATAGTCTCAAATATACCATAAACAATATAATAGTTGGGTCTGCTAGATGGTTCAGTAGGTAAAGGTGCTTGCTACCAAGCCCAAGTTCAAGCTCAAGGACCCAGTTGGTGGAAGGAGAGAACTGGCTCCATATAGTTTTCCTCTGACTCAACACAGTACACTATGATACATGTAAAAGAGAAAACTATTAAATATAGCAGTTGGATTTGTTTCATATAGGATCCAAGCAAGGTTTAAATGCTACATTTTGTTAGTCTCTTAAGGAGCTTTTTCTACTTGTTTCCCCTCATTTGGCCACTGATGTTGTAAAGAAACTGTGTCATTCTGCATTTGGCTGGTTACTTCCTCATGCTGTCATTGCATTTGTTCCTCTGTCTCCTTTATTTCCTTTTTACTGGTTAGGTTAGGTCAGTATTTAGATAATATTTTCTAGATGGTGCATCTTATTAGCATACACCTAGTTATCTAAAGTATTTACCCTTTATTTTTTTATTTTTTTAATGATTTATTTATTATGTATACAGTATACAGAAGAGAGTACCAAGAACAGGCATGCAGAACCCTGGATAAACTTGGTGTTTTACCATCCTGTGGTGTCGTGAATCCTCTCTTCTCGTCTCTCTCACCACCATCCTAGATGGTTGTGAGCCACCATGTGGGTGCTGGGAATTGAACTCAGGACCTCTGGAAGAACAGTCAATGCTCTCAACCTCTGAGCCATCTCTCCAGCCTTTATTGATATTAAGATTAATTAAACCCTAGCCAGGCGGTTGTAGTTTATGCCTCTAATCCAAGCACTAGACAGGCAGAGACAGGCCAATCTCTTTGTCCAGGCCAGACTGGTCTACAAAGCTAATTCTAGGACATCCAGGGCTTTTACACAGAGAAACTCTGTCTCAAAATAAATAAATAAAAAGATTGCCAGACCTGGGCATGCCATGGTAAGTAGGCCTAAAGTCATAGAATTTGGAAGACTGAGGCAGAAGGATTACAAGTTGGAAGCCAGTTTGAACTGCATAACAAGACCCTGTCTTTAATTTTTTTTTTTTAATTTTTAAGCTCAAAAGATTATGTGGTATCACTCTGATGAGCATGATACAACATTTCCCATTAAAGTTTAAATTGCACTTTTGACATATATGCTGACTATTGCCTAGATCCATTATTAGGAAATAAAAAATTATGTATTGGACATGGTGGTGCCTACCTGTAATTCTAGCAGTTGGGAGCAGAAGTAGTGAGGATCAAGAGTTTGGGGGTTATCATCAGTTACTTAAGGAGTTTGGGCTAACCTGGGCTACATAAAACCCTATCTCAAGGGGGGGGGGGAATGAAAAAAAAAAAACCACTAGTAATATTCTTCTCTAGCATTCCTTTTTTATTTCTTAGTTGGAATTTCTGTAGAGATATTTCACCTCAGGTGTCTGATCACTTCATGCCTTGTTTGATTAGTGTGTAAGTCATTTAACAACCCCTTTTCCTCTGCATGTCTAAACGCCGTCTTCTCTGAGAAGTACTACATCCCTGTTTGCTTCTAAAACTGCAGTGATGTCAAATCCTAGAATATTGTCCTTTATTCTCATTTGTGCCATCCTGACACAAGCCTTTTTTGTTCATTTAGGAAGATTATTTTTATTTCCATTCTTTAAATTTTTAAACTTCTGACTAAAAAGAAGGGATTTATTAGTGGTGCACATCTGATTATACCTACACAGGGGTTAGTGTGGGAAATATGCAAAGACTGTTTTCTTTTTCTGTACTACTGCTTGCAGAGACATAGCACATACAGAGTGCTTTGAGTCATCCAGTAGGGCACCATACATGTGCTACTACGACTCCATTTTAATGTAATAACAGTTAATCATTTCCATCAGTGGTACTTCATCTTGGAATTCATGACTGTACGTTCTGTTTAAACTGATGCATGACTTCAGAAACTTGAGAAATCATAGAGGCCTTTAGTGTGGGAAACATACTCTTTTACAGAAAATCAGTGATTCAAAATAATGTGTGATGCTTACTGAATGTTTTTAATTTTCTAGAATTCTTTGCTGAACTGGACAAAGTGATGGGCCCTCTCATCTTTAATGCAAGCATCATGACAGATCTGGCACGTTACACCCGGCAGGGACTGCATTGGCTTCGGCAAGATGCCAAGTTGATATCTTGAACTGAACATATTCTCTTGTTGCCTCTGATTTTTTCCACAACACTGTGTCACATCACAAAGGAAAACTGCCATAACACACCACCTAGTAGACACTAAGAATGAGGAATGGTTTTCTCCTTTTTGGTTTAAGTTGTTGTTTCTTATAACCCAAAGTCATCATATCAATTGGCTCTCTTAATATTCCCAATGTGACAAGTATTTAAATGCTTCTAAACCTGCAGTACATCAGCAAGATGGTTTCAGTAATGGAATTTCAGTTACAATTCATCAATAATCAAGTAAAATTCTATTTTCTTTTTTTTCAAGTTCCTAGATTGGAGCTTGTTTAAAGCTTAGTTATTCCTGCCTATAAATTTATTCTGTTGATTATTTAGTATAAATTTAATGTAGGCATTTTATTTATATATTTGGGGAGCTTTGTTACTTAATGTCTTTTAAGATAAGAGTTGACTTGTCCAAGGCAGGACATATTCTTTCTACAGCTAATTTACCTGATGTTATTTCAAGTCTTACTACAATTTTATTATTGTAGGATTTATGCTTGGTATTACAGATGCTCTTCCACATGTCATGAGAAGATGGCATTCTACATGGGTGCAAAAGTGAAGTGAGTCTGTTTTGGTATGCATTATTTCAAAACTGTGAATGTGTGTTAGTAACACTAGCAATCACAAGGTGACTACATTGCATCTAATGCATTACAAAAAAAAAAAAAGCAGATAGTCTTGCTGGGGGAAGCACATCTTACTGAATGGCTTCATAAAGGACAATCTTAAACTGTGGGTTTATTAAAACCTTGTTCTCTCTTTTTGTTTTACTCATTTGACACTTAATTGAAGCAGAGTGAGTTACTCCTAAAAACAAACAGAAAATGGTAATCCAGTTTCTGAAGGTCACAGCCTATTCATTGGTAATGTTTGAAGGTTGAGGTCTGCAGATCTCCCCTATGGTGGAGAGATTATGATGTTCAGATATGACAGTAACTGGTGCTTGGAAGCAAGTGTCTCAATGTCTAATGTGGAGATGATGAATTTCTCTTTCTGAAGATACTCATCAATGATGTATGCTTCTGATAGGATCAGAAAACTGACAATAGCAGCTGGGCATGGTTCTGCATGCCTATAATCCCAACACTGGGTAGGGGTGACAGGAGGATCAGGAGTTCAGGGTTATTCTCAGGCTACATAAAGCTATACAGTGAGTCTGGGGCTAGCCTGGGCTACATGAGACCTTGTCACATAAAAAAGAAAGAAAATTCATACTTAACTTGGCTCTGTATGAGCTTTCTAGGAAAGGGGAAAATAATAGAGGTAGTGCTTAGGAATCCAGCTCTGTAACAATTCCTTATCAAACTACTGTTCCCAACAAGGTGCGTATAGCAGTGAAGGATGAGGAAAGTCTCTCTTCCTCTATACTTCTTTTTAGTGCCCCCGTCATGTCTGGTGTGCCTTAAATCTTAACTTTTAATGATAACTCTATGGATTGTTTACAGATAAAGTTTTACGCTGGGACCAGATTAGCCATGCATGGTTGGTCCTCTAAAATAATAATTTTAAATTCTCTTTGATTTTAAATCTTGCTTTAGAGTCACATTAAGATAGATTCCTTCAGAAAAGTGAGTGCTTTGGTACCTAACTTAGTATAATCCAGTTGGGTATAATGCTGCTTTCAGAAAGTAGCTTTTCCTTCTCATTCCAAAAATCCATCCAATTGGGGAGAAAAATCCCCTGTTGTTAGCAGATGATTGTTCAGACTTGAAATGAGAAAGGGGAAGAGAGATAGAATATCTTCATCCTGTGGTGTCGTGAATCCTCTCTTCTTGTCTCTCTCACCACCTATTTCTGAAGATTGTGAACTTTGTCCTGCAATCTCATATTTTCACAGCTTAACTGCTTTGTACCTCATTATTTTTACATACAATTGAGGGTTGATATATATAGCTTACACAGAATTTAACATTTTTCCCTAGGAGAAATTGCCTCTGATACCTTTCTAGTTTAATTGTAGTGTGTTTAAGGAATACTTTTTCTTCAGAGGCCATTGTCTCCTCTCTTGTGCTAGTAACGTACATGGTCTAACAATTGTGCGTCCTGTCCCTGCCTCTTCTCTCTCACTCTGGCTCCTTAATTTCAGGGAGGTCTTAGAAGTAAAAGCAGTGCCCTCTGGGCTTTTAGACTACAGCAGTTGCAGTGCTGACCTCTGCTTGCCCGCTTTGGTCTGTGTGTCCTGCCAGGCAGCCAGCACATTCTGAAGTGACATGATGTTGTGTTAAAGCAGAGTTTCCTACCTGTTTTATGGTGCTGCTTTAAGATATTTTTCTCTTTAAAAAACTGTCCGTTCTTAGAGAATGAAATTGTTAAGCCTTTCATTGTGGAGGACTTTCCCCACCAGGTAGAAATGGGCAATGGATCAAAATCCAGTCCTAAGTGGTTGAATTTTTGATGTCATAGTGTGTGAGAATTCACTCTCTTCTCTATGTCTCTTTTCAAACATGTGTTGTCTCAGTCATGTCCAGCACATACCTTGACTCCTTTACAAGTGACCATTCCTCCCTTCTCAGTGGTTCTTAGCCATTTAAAACTGGTTTGACAAGTGGCTACAAACTTAGTCTGAAACTTATATTCAGTGTATAGTTAGTAATAGAAATAACAACTATCTTTAGTATTCATTTCACTGCTCTTAAGAGATCACACTCCTATGCCAGGAGGCAGCGGCGTGCACCATTAAACTCTGGACAGGCATCCCACGCAATTACAGTGATGGAGCTGTCACAGTAGTCCTGCCTGGGAGAGGCTAGGCTGCAGGGAGAACTCCCCTCTGGGCTTTCAAGATTACACAGCCTAGCCCATGTCCCATTCTGGCTGGAGAGCACCCAGCCCTTTCCTTGCTCACTAACACCTTTTTCTGGGCAAGAAGCTATGAAGTCACTTTATTATCAGTGAGTCTTCAAATATGTTCACAGATATAGCTGCTGAAGGGAGAAGATTGACCACTACTGATTTAATTCTCCAATATAAGCAATTCAGAGTAATGTGTGCACATGCCCACACTTGTCTGTTTTTCTGGTAAGCTCTTGCACTAGGGATTTGTAGGCATCTGGGCTGTACTTTGAATGACACACTTGTGGCTTTAGAGTAGCCATTGTTCTTTGTTGTTTTTGTTTTAAATTGTTCTTTGTTTCATTAATCAAAGATTAGGAAGTATCATTTGTATTTAACCATTGAAACTTTGGTACATTGATGTTTAATGAATGAGCCCACATTGTGTAGCCAGGGCCTACAAAGGTTCTTGTCAGAAGTTCAAGCACTGCCTGAGGCCAGTGCTCAGGAGTTTGTAGTGCAGCCAGTGATAGCTCCATTAGATGATGCCTAGCTCATTTGAGAAGGGGAATGCTGTGCACTCTTCTAGGTCTGAGGGTATGCAACTTTGGATCTTAAAATTATGTACACATACACACTTTATATATATGTATGTATGTATGTATGAAATTAGTTTGTCAAAATGTGATTAGTATTTAGCTTAGTACAACTATTTCCACATTATTTATTAAATTGATCTAAGACACTTTGTTCTTGACGCCTTGAATATTAACATTCAAGGGTGCAATGTGTATTCCTTTAGATTGTTAAAGCTTAATTACTATGATTTGTAGTAAATTAACTTTTAAAATATATTTGAGCCCTTCTATAGTGTAATAGGGCTCTTACAGGGTGGGAAAGCTTTTAATTTTCCAATAGCTAACTGAACAAAATGGCTTCATTGTATATTATGATTTATAGGAGTCTATAGGTGTCTAGGTCCCAAGTACATCTACTGAGGATGACTGTTTTAGGCTGGGTGTGGTGTTGGTTAGACTAAACCTAAGTGACTTGGGGAGCCAAAGTACCTTGTTCAAGTCTGTAGACTCCTGTAACTCATATTCCCTAGGATGTGGAGCATAAATCCCATCCATCTTTACATCTCAGTTGGAGAGGCAGATTTCTTTTCCAGTAGTATTGCACACCCAGTGCTGCTGTGACTAAAATTATCAAAAAACTAATGAATGAGTGACTGGGAAGATGCATTGGTGAGGCCCAGTTGTCACATTTGTAAATGTATCTTTCACATACTTAACAGTGGAGGCATTCAGCTTCAACTTTCAAACCCTGAAACCAAGCCAGCAAGTAACTAACAAAAATCCTTCAGATTAGAGGAGGCCAGGAGTGCTCGTGCATACCCTGAGGCAAAGGTCAGCCATTGCTGGCTTGTAAGCCTGAGCTACTGAGACCCACTCTCCAAGAAGTAAGTAAATTTAAAAGTTATTTGGTGAACCAGGTGTGGTGGTGCATGCTTGTCAGTATGAGACCAGCATGCACCACATAGAGAGATCCTGTGAGAAAAGCAAAGTTGAGTAAGAGGATACTGGTTTTCGGAACTCCTGTCTGCATAAACCCCGTGGTTAATTAAAAAAGAACTTGCTGTCTCCAGAGTAGGGGATAAAAACAGAAGCTACTCCTGTCTTGTAGATGAAATTTAGAACAAGGTGTTTGGGTGAATTCTTAACCAAGTCAGAGGTTTTAGCTTAAATAGTTAATTTTTAAGAAGTTGATTTTCAGGAATGTCCACATGCATGTCTCTCCTTGCTGCCATTGCAGAAGTCATCATTCTTAACCTTGGAGAAAGCTCTTAGATGAGCGTGGACAAGCTCCCACCCAGAAATCCTAATAATACTTGGCTTTGACCTTGCTGCTTCTGTGTTAGGTTTCTTCTTAGCTTTTAGCCACTGGGTTTCTGCCTGTTCTGTACCTCTCTAGAAAACATCAATTTGGAAGTGCTACCTTTCAAACCAATGCTATAGCTTCTGTATTGTTGAGCTTGTTGTCTCAGGGGTGTCCTCATTATGCACACACCTGGCACATCACTGACCTGCACATTCAACAGTCCTTGGGTGGGGCTCACCAACAGCGCTGGCTCACTGGGCAGGACCTGCAAGACCACACCTGAGAGCCAGACGCCCAGCTGGTAAGCACAGTTAGGGAAAGTTCTACCTAGCCTCCATTTTGAATGATTTTGAGAAATTTTATATATGGAGGATGGAAATACTTATATATTTATTGAAGATCTTTTTTATTTCAAATTAAAATCATTTGGTAATGGTTTGCTATTTGGGGAGGGTTTTGGAGAGAAGTAACATGACTGATAAAGTACAGGCCTATTGCCTCTGCAGAAAGGCACTGTTGCTGATAGGAGGCCTTCATCTTGTACATGATCCAATCTTTGTCTTACGTTTCTTTTATCCAAAATATCTAGGCATCTGACACTTTCAACCAAAATTTCAATTACATACTGTGATTTTTTTTATTTGTTGCAATACATTAAATTTCAGAGGTACTTTGGGGCTCAAAAGCTAGAATTTCTAAGTCAGTATGTGCATTTCACATAATAAGCTGTTAATGGTGAGCAAAGTATTATATACTAACTAGATTTTCCACATCTGTATAGTATATTATATGTATTTTGTGGTATTGAGATTATAGAAAGTTTAGAGTGTCAAACATGTGTTTAATGTGTATTTTTAAACAAATTTATGGCAATTAAAATATTTGGAGACAAGGGTATCACATTTCAATTTGTAAAACTTTTTAACTCTACTGTGTCATTACAATGCTTTGTATAATGCCAAACCATAGCTGGAGAAACTAAGTTTAATAAATATCAGATAGCTTTTCTGTATAACATTTATATGCATGTGCTCTCACTTCTTCAGCTCCTACAGTGGTCTTCTCTCCTACAGTTGCTCTTTTGTATCTTAGCTCCAGTTTTACACTGTAAAGGCCGCAACCCACCAGTACAGGTCTCATTTTCTGCTTACAGAAATTTTGGACTTGTAGCCATGGGTCCTTGTCCAATTGTTCCTCACTGATGGAAATCTTCAGTTCTTTTTTTTTTTTATGTTCTTAAGATATGGGCTATTATTGTTTTGTTTAGTTACATATTTATTTTTACTATTTGTTGGATTTTGTTTTTCTGAGATAGGGTCTCACTTTGTAGCCCTTGCTAGCCTTGAACCAACAGAGATTTTTCTCCACCTCCCTGGTACTGGGATTAAAGGCACGTCCTACCATACCCAGTTTATTGTTTTATTAAATCATACTTTTCTCTGGTTTCTGTTTTATATTCATAAAGTTATAAACAAACTTCTACACATCTTCAGGTGGCACATGCCAGCCTAAAGAGTTGTTTGCAGAGCAAAGAGCCATGATCTGATCTACTGAGAGTGACTATTGTAAAGCTTATGCATTGCTTCTGTCATGCTCAGTATAAGATTCTTTGAAGAGTGTTTCCATACCTCCCAGGTGAAGCAGGACCACATTAGATAGTGTGTGCTGTTTCTTAGAACAGATGAAATGAGTCAGCCAAGTGTCAATTCCAGACTGCCAGAATTTGGATTTGAGTCATTTAATAGTATCTATAGAAAAATAAACTCTGACAAAACTTAATTACATCTATGTACAAACCAACAACATTCTAAAAAGAAATGGAGACCAGTTTAAAGCAAGTATCTGTCTTTAAATATTAAAAACACAAGATTGCTTCACTTAAGTATCTCCAACCAAAATGCAGTAAACCAATATTCCATAGAACAGAGCACTGCTGGAGATGACTTTCCCCTGGTATGAACATCACTCCTGGGCCACACTTAGAGAACACCGTCTTTTTCTAGGGGGTAGAAGAATAGTATTTAAGATTGGATGCAGACGTAAGGAGCCCCAGCCACCTCTGCTGCCTCCACTGCTTCTTGTTTCATCTGTCCAGTGTTAGGAGTCTGAATGGTTCTTGGCTGTCAAGGCACTTTCCTCCTTGAAACCTGCAGCTTCATCCCTATGTGCCCGTTTCCCCCCCCCCTCCCAGTTTCAGCTTTACCCTTGGATCTCTATTTTCTTATCCCACCTCTCCCAGCTTTCCAGAGCTCTCTTGCCCACTCTGCACCCAGGTTTGTCAAATACCTGCATAGTCTTGTGATACACTCGGAATCATCTCGACATGAAGAACCAATGGGCCTGAGAGACACCCCTCTCCAAAATGGGGTCATTCTCCGGGATCTCTTTGCTGGATTCAGTTCTGGTACTGGGGAGCCATTGACCTGTAGAGCAAAGGCATATCTACTTCAGGTGGGGAAGCACCCACCTTTTTGCTGTACACCCAGGTTGCAGGAGGTTTAACAGGATTTCTCAGGGCCGAGTCTGGCTTTGAATTCCACTGCTATACCCAGCATATACATATGTTTCCTACCTGGGTCAACAGCAGCAGGCAAGTCATGAGCACTGCAAAGAGTTTGAGCTGTAACATCTTGACAAAAGGAAGATGTTGAAGTCTGAAAACCAGTGGGCAGTTCCCGTTTCCTTTTATATACTGACATCTATCTGCCTTTCTCATGGTTGCCAGGTAAGGTAGGGGCAAAGTTTGTTTATAATCAGAATCGATTTAATAAGTTAATATGTACCCAAAGAATGTAATCAAGGGCTACATTTCAGGCACAATACACTTACTGATCCCTCATCTGGACTTTGATAATGTTCCTGGTCTGGACCCTTACACCCATCTTATCAGAAATCAGCATTATCCCACCTTCCCTTTGAAAGCCATGTGAATCTATGAGGAAGACCAGGAACCTAGCCACACTTCTAAAATAGCAGGCTAAGAGTTTAACACTGAGGGCATGTATGATATCCTAGGTTCAATTCCCAGAACCAAGAAAAAGTCCTAAAATACCACTGGGAGATGTTTATAATCAAAATAGAATTCTAATAAAGTCTTCAGAAGTAATGTTGATTCCTGAGCTTTTCTAGGCAAAAAAAAAAAAAAAAAAAAAAAAAAAAAAAAAAAAAAAAAAAAAAAAAAAAAAAAA